>CAKNYM010051710.1:301539-321175 GCA_932195095.1 Andricus curvator
TATAGAAATTGGTTTACAAAATTTTGTTACTTATAGTATATTTTTACTAGGTATCATGTTCGCCGAATTTGAATTTGGCCTATTCATACGTGTTGTTATTTTCATAGTAATCGTAATATTAACGCAGCTTTCGCTATTAATATTTTATATTATTTGGCAAAAATAATTGCGAAATTCCATTAGATAATGTGTTATACTTACAAACTAGAATTAATGAGGGCAATGTTTTCGGAACGAGTAGTAGTAGTAGTAGGCGAAATTTGTATTAAAAAAAAATAATGAGTTTTGTTTGAAATAATAAAATTTACAAGTTTGATTAATTTCGGATTCTTTTAGTGTTTTTCGTCGGAAATTGGTATTTTTAATTATAAAAATTATATTGAGAAGAAATTAAACAAGAATTAAACAATATTTAGAATATTTTAACAATTTTAGATGATTTTAGGATTTTTTAACGAAAGTTGGTATTTTTGATTATAAAAATTATATTTAAAATAAGATTTGGAATTTTGGAACAATTTTAGATTATTCTAACGTTTTTCACCGGAAATCGGTTATTTGAAACAAAAGCATTAACGTTAGGAGAAGATTTGCAATATTTGAACAATAATGTTAGTATTTTTTTCGGAAATTGGAATTTTAGAACAAAAATGCAATGCTCTCATTATATATAAAAAAATATTATATATTAATTCTAAATTTAAGATATTTCAATTTCAAAACTGCATGAGAAAAAAAAACAATCCCACGAAGAGCGCGCTTGTTTGTTTTCTAGTATAATTAAGTTACAATATCGTTAATACGAAAGTAATCAATTTGATCATCCAAATCTTTGTATAAGAAAAAAATAAATGAAAGCATGTACAGACTTTGGTAAAATTAATATTGGTTATTGAAACTACTTAATTTTGCTTAACAATGGCCTCATGATTCTCAAACGTAAAAACAAATTCTAACACCAAATAAAATTAATTAAAGGAGATATTATGTGAATTTTTCAGTTCTTGCTTAATTTAACTCTACATTTGTTGACGTATTCTAAAATATTCAAATGGCCTTGAATTTGATTTTTTAGTTCAAAAACTCGAATTCTACAGATGAAAGGTTGTTTAAAAAATATTGATTTTAAAATAAGGCGCACTGGCAGGCTTTTTAAATCTCAAATGTTTAAAATGTCACTTGTTATTGTTGACATTTTTGCCAGAATAAGTATTTTTAATTGTATGAAATTTAAATATACTAAGACCTAACTAGGGCGCGCAACTGTAGGATCTCGCGCTTCGCGCTCGATTATGTATTCACCTCGCGCTACGCGCTCGGGCGTATCTACATCGCGCTTTACGCTCGGTTCCTCTAGATTTTTCAACTTCGTGTTCGACTTCGATGAAAAGAAAAAGTTTGTTTCCAATATTATTAAATTATCAAAACCTCTACATATTAAGTGATTGTTAAACTTGTTTTTATTTTAGACTGAAAAGGAACTTTATTTACTCAAGGTTCTATCGACCTTAAGGAACACATTCTCATCCAGACACTCGCGCCTCGCGCTCGATATTTGATTTGAAAATCATTTGAACCTTGCGTTCCACGCTCGGTTCTGTGCACCGTATGATAGAAACAAAAAAGTTTGAACGCACTTACGGCGTGCGATTTGGTAAATACACTGAGCGCGCACTTTGTGCTTCGTGTTATATGTTCTTCATATACAAATTACTAAATTTTTATTTGATTTCAAATGAAAAATAATGATATAATTTAGGCGTCAAATTTTATTAGTTAAAATTTTATTTTAGCTTGAGCCGTTTTTCAAAAAAGTTAATTTTTTCATTTTGAATATATTCTTACAACAAAAATTGATTACAAGTTTGTAAATCTTTTTTGAATGCACAATTTTTGTTCATTTATCTGTTTTCGTACCTTGCATTGTTTTTTCAAAAATTTGATTTTTTTTACTGTCAATGTTATTTTCACGAATAAAACAAAAACTACGCATCCTATTGAAACATGATTCACAACAAATTTGTACCTTTTTCTTGGATGAACAAATTTTGTTCCTGTCATTTTTTTCGTAGCTCGTGTTATTCGTCTAAAAATTGGATTTTTCTATTTTTAATACTGTTTTTTACGAATAAAACAAAAACTACGCATCATATCAAAAAGTGAATGATGAGAAATTTGTAGATCTTTTTTAGGTTCACAATTTTGGTGAAATGATCTTTTCTCGTATCTTGCATAGTTTCACAGCAAAATAGAATTTTTGATTTTTCATTATTTTTTTGTGCGATCAAAATTTGAATTTTTTATTTTTTTGAAAATTCAAAAAGTTGTTATGAAAATATTATAGGGTGTTCAAGAAGCAACGTTTTTCTTTTCTTGACTTTTTTTCATATCGTGCGTTTTTCGGCTTAAAATGTTCATTTTCGTTTGTTTTTTGGAATTTTAAAAATGCTTACTCCAGTAATTTTTTTTTTATCACGAAAAGTCATTAGAATATTTTGTTCATCATTTTGCGTACTACTAATAACCGTACATAGAATTTTCAAATCTTCAAAAAAAGTGATCTAAAAAATTTTCAAAATGTGCTCACTTCTTGAATTTTCATCCAAAATAGCTGGTTAACGAACTCGTTCTTTCTTTTTAGGCCATAAAACAGTGTGCCAAAGCTCAATCAAATCTGATCATTTTTTCGAAAGTTATCGTGGCTACAGACAGACAGACTGACAGACAGAATACAGACAGACAAACACCTTGGTAAAAATAGTTTTTTCTCGCTCAGGGGGTCTCAAAACGTGGAGATTTGATGAAAACCGACTATGTCAAATGTTACATAAAACCAATACCTTCTCATTAGAATGAGAATGTAAAAATCTTAATTGAATTAACAGCGTTACAACATAAGAATTATAGAATTCACTTTTCTAAAAATGATAATTATAAATTTTATCTTATCTTCATTTACGACAAATTTATTGTATTATATATATATATATATAAATTCATTGGCCAACGGTCATACCACGCTGAAAACCCCAGTTCTCGTCAGATCACTCAAGTTAAGCAGCGTTGGACGCGGTTAGTACTTGGATGGGTGACCATTCAAGAATACTGAGTGCTGTTGGCACATCGTGGGTGTGGTGAGCCCACACTTGTAGTTATTTATAACTACAAGAAAACTATCCACCTAGGAACACTACCCGAATCGGGTAGTGTCACGCCTACCCTAAAAGGGAAATGGCTTAATGGTATACATACATTTCAGTCAATAATTCAAAATCCTGTTGAAGTTTCACCGAATTTTAAAATGAAAAGCTTGGGACTTATTTTAAAAAATAAGAATTTTTCTAATATCACCAAAGGATTACGATGGTTTATAAAAGGTTAATAATGTATCATTTATATTTGCATAATTATTTATAGTAATTATTAATTATAATATTAATAATGACCTATAATTAATTTTGCTTTTAAAATAGAAAATGTAGATATGCTTTTTTACAAGGATTATCGGTTCAATGTTACCAATGTTACGTACATATGTGCTATTCGATAACAGGAATTTAGCCTGAAGAATGACCCAGATCCTGATGAAAAAAAAACGATTCTTCGCAGATGTGTTTTTTATCAAGATCTAGAGATTCAAAATGTCCCAAGTCCTAGAATTCGTGGTGATATGCTACATTTTTTGCAGGTGTATTTTTCTTCATCGAGAATTATGAAAAATCACTGTAGGTACGCTAATCAAGACCTAATTATCTCAAGATTTAATTAAAACTTTTCATAATGATAAGCATAGTTATATTCGTATTGTCTTAACAAATACAATGATATAAAAAGCCCATTTTTGATCAAAATTTAGTTGTATGGTTTCTTCATCAGGCCTGCAGTGTTATTTTAATATAATACTCTTAATTTCTTCCATTTCAATTTCATTTAATTTTTACATTCTCATCTTAATAAGAAGGTATTATTTTGTGTGAAAAATGAAATTCACGGATTCCAAAAATAAAGGTCGAGTTCGTTAACCAGCTTTTTTTTGGATGAAAATTCAAAAAGTTAAAGCATTTTCAAACTTTTTGAGACCATTTTTTATGATTTAGAAATTCTATATACGGCTATTCGTAGTACTTGGGGAAGCCGAACAATTTATCTTTACGACTTTTGTCGATAAAAAGAAAATTATCAGAGTTATAGCATTTGCAAAATTAAAAAAAAAAAAAAAAAAAAAAAAAAAAAATGAAAATTTTAAGCCAAGCAACGCACGATATGAAAAATAGTCAGGAAGAGAAAAACGCTGCTCTTCAAAAGCCCTAGAAAACATTATCATAACAACTTTCTGATTTTTCTTGACAAGTCGAAAGTTAACATTTTTATCGCACAAAAACGTAATGAATAATGCAAAATTCCATTTTGCTGTAAAACTATGCAAGACATGGAAAAAGATGATATACCGAAAATCGTGTCCCCCCCAAAAAAAACTACAAATTCGATATTAATCACTTTTTGATAGGACGCGTAGTTTTTTTTTTACTCGTGAAAAACATAAAAATAAAAAAATTAAATTTTTAGACAAACGACATAAGCTACGAAAAAAATAAATCAACAAAAGTTGTTCACCAAAAAAGAGCTACAAATTTGTTACTAATCATTTTTTATGGGACGCGTAGTTTTTGTTTCAATCGTGAAAAATAACATCAACAAGAAAAAATTTTTTTGGAAAATCGACGCAAGGGTGAAAAAAACTTAATAGATAAAAGGTGAACACTCAAAAAAGATCTATCAAGTTTTTTTGATATTTTTTTTTTGGCGAGACACGTAATTTTTGTCTCAATCGTACAAGATAAAATAAAAAAATTAAATTTTCGAACAAACAACACAAGCTATGAAAAAAATTAATGGACAAATGTTTCTCACTGAAAAAAGTGCTACAAATTCGTAAGTAAAAATTTTTTAATGAACGCGTAGTTTTTGTCTTAATCGTAGAAAATAACATTGCGAATAAAAAAAAACTGTTTGTAAAAACGACACAAGCTGGAATAACATTTTATTTAACGAACAGTTTCGCCTGAATTATATCTAGAAATTTTTTTAGAACCACTTCACGCTAGGATGCGTATTTTTGGTTTGAATCATAAAAAATAACGTTGAAAATAAACCAATTGAATTTATGGAAAAACGACACAAGTTGCAATAAAATGTTTAATAACAAAATTGTTTTTTTATAGGATGCGCACTTTTTTAATTATAAAAACAAGATAATGAAAATACATACTACTTCATTTTGCAATATCTAAATAAGCTGAAGGAGCTTTAAAAAAAGAGAATTCACAATCACCAAATTACAGTTGTCGATGGAAGGTCTGTTCAGAAATGTGGTGGAAATACAAAGAACAAGCGCATTGCCCAGATATGGAATACTTAAAAAGAGATTTCTCTGCAGAAATTGAAATTAATTCCGAGAGCATTTCAATTTTTAATTCAGTCTGGTATGCAGGAATATACAAAAATGCCAATCTCTTCTCAGATATGAAAATGGTCTGTAAACCATGCAGAATTTTCAACGAGGCTTCCGCATATTCTGCGAGCTGGAGATATCCAGACAATTGCACCTAGCCACCATGATTATTATTAAGTATATATTATCCTGTTCCAGATGATTCTTTACCATTTTTTCATTAATTTGAATAAATTGCATTTTAGTCTGAAAAATCATTCAAATGAAACCAGTATTAAGTTTAATGATAAATGAATAAACTTACTTTAAATTTTACTTTTTTATACAATAATATAATGTTAAATTATAAAACTCGAAATTAGTTTGAGATAAAAAACAAATCTTGCCAAAATATTGGTATGAAGTTTCATGTCCATGTTTAAAGATTGAAAACATTTTTAGATCTAAACTTATTAAAATTTGCAAAAAAGAAAAATAATGAGTCTTTAACTTTGCACTTTTCAGTCTTTGGAAAGTCTTTTCAATGGATGTTTATTGAAAGCCTTCTGAAAAAAACATGAAACTTTATTGCTTTCAAATTTGGACACTCCGAGTTTCACTCGCCTTTAAATTGATTACTGCAAGCAGGAGTGAAAACAGAGTACATAAAAAATGTAAAACACAAACGAGAAAAATCGTTTACGATTCCTTTAACATCCTTGTAGCAAGATCGATCGTAGTTACAATTCATGGAAAATTCATGTGAACTACCCTCGCTCCAGATAAAACGTCTTTAACATTATCTGAGGAATCAAATAAATTACTAATGTTTACTATGGACCAACATACATTGCTCTTAAAGGCATTTTATTTCTCTTTCTCCGGCATACGTGTGAATGGCGTAATCAGATTTATGGACCACGTGACTTAAACTTTACGATCCCACGGGCAATTAAAAACTTCCCTCGTTGTGGCACGTCTAAGAGTCTGACGTGCCGCTATGAAAAGTTAAACTTGCAACAGAATCTTCTGATTTATATACTCAAAAATTTCTATCTGTGCTTACGTCACACATATAGTAGATGTAGAAATACTTCTACGCATTCAGTGATCACTCTTTGGATGAACATTGCTACCGAGGGAAATTTCGAGGGAAACGTTTCATAACAGAATGTTGGGGATGTGGAAAAATTACTTTTTCGATGTTTTACAATTTTTAATTAAAATTAAATTAGAATAAAATACTAGATAGTTATAGGAATTTAGTGTTCAAGAACACAAAAATGTTCTATTCTGGATAGTATATGTCGTAGCCACTTAGTGTAATTAGACATTTCATGAAATGTATAAATAGTTAATGGACTTATAGCGATGAGTATAATAATCGACAGTAGCACTATCTGTCTAGAATTTGCAGCCGTTTCATGAAGTCCGCAAGCACCTATAGACAGTTAGTGTAATAGATAAGAGTTTCACTATCTGTCTGTCTAGTCTCGCCATTTAATGAAACGACAAACTTGCCGCCGTTCAATAAATATAGTTTCAAGTAATCATCACTTAAACCTAGGCGTTGATTTTTTTAAATATTAATATTGTTTAAAATCAAGGGAGTATTTTTAAGAAGCAATCCTAATGAAGTTCAATGAATATAATTTGAAAAATCGCAAATGCGGTCTCACAATGGGTCTATTCATATTATAAAAACATAGTTCCACACACGTGTGGACGGAGATTTGCACAAAATATTTGAAAACACATTTTAGTTTAAATAATGGTTGTGACCCACAGTTCTGTCAAATAACATTTTTGATTCTTTCAACTCAGCCAAGAAATAAATATTCTTCGATATTTTTAGTTTTTAGATAATAGAACTTTTTTTATGTGACAATTTTTTTGACTTTTCTACCATAAACATAACTTTTTTGCCCAAATAGACGAAAGTTTAACAAAATAGTTGAATTTTCTACAAAAAAAGATGAGTTTTTATCAAAATAGTTTAATTTTCAACAAAATAATTAAATTTTTACCAAATAGTGGAATTTTTAACCAAATTGCTGAATTTTCAACCTACAAAGAAGTACTTTCAACTGAGTGGTGGAATCCTTAAACAAAAAAGATTGCACCTCAAGAAAATATTTGAATTTTCGACCAGTATATATGACTTTTTAACAAAACACTTGCATTTTCCACAAAATAATTAAATTTTTCATAAAACAGTTAAATTTTTAAGCAAATACTAAAATTTTCTACCTACGGAGATAAATTTTCAACCAAATAGTCAAATTTTCAAACAAAGAAGATGAAACTTCCACCAAAACCAGTTAAATTTTCAACCTGAAAAGTCGAGTTTGAAAAAAAGATGAATTCTAAACGTAGAATATAATGCTTGATATTTGAAAAAAAATGTCAACAAAATGGTCAACTTTTTATCAAATTATGAATTTTCAACTAAAGTGATGAATCTGCAACCGAAAAAATAATTTTTAAGAAATCAGTTCAACTTTTACCCAAAAAAGACCAATTTTCAATTAAGAAGACAAAGATTCTACAAAACAGTTGAATTTTCAACCCGCACATATTAATTTTCTACTAAAAAGGCAAAAAAATTGTTTAATTTTCAACCAAGGAGATGAATTTTCAACTAAAATGATGCATCTTTAACAAAATTTCAACAAATGAGGTTTGTTTTCTACTAAAAGAGACTAATTTTCAACTAACAGAAATCTATTCTAAAACAAAAATGAAAAAGTTACATTTTCAGTTTAAAAAATTCATTTTGAACCGAAATTTTTTTTTTTTAATTGTTAAATTCTCTGTCAAAGAGATAAGCCTTCAAACAAAAAAGTAATCCTCAACAATGTGGTTCAACCTTCCACCTGGTAATTCAAATTGCAACAAAAAATATGAATTCTTAACGAATAATTTAATCGTAGATATTTCAACGAAAAAAAAAGATTTCAATACAAAGAAACAGTTGAATATAATAAAAAAATGAATTTGTAAACAAAATAGTTGAATCCTTCACAAAAGAAAATTAATTTTCAACTGAACAGTTAAACTTTTAACAAAAAATAAAATTTATACCAAAAAATATGAATTTTTAAACCGTTAAGATGAATTTTCGAAAAAATAGTTAATTTTCAAACAAGAAAAATGTCAGTTGAATTCTCATCCAAAATGGATGACATTCAAACAAAATTGTTGAATTTGCAACCAAATAATAAAATTCTCATCTAAAAATATAATCGTAAGGAGGAACCAATTGAAAAAATAAAGAGAAATAGAAATACAAATCTAACAAATTACTAACAAAATTATTATGTCAGGGTGACCGACGACATTAGCTGCGCGGTGAATCTTGACTCTGGAAGAGTCCAGGTGTCAAGCCATTTTCAGCGTCGATAGCACTCGGATGGGTGACGATCTGCGACGTACGACCGGTTGTGTATATTCGGTTGGGCATATCTGCCTTCGGACTTGACTGTCGAAATACCGGCTGAACTCGGGAGGTTGTTTTCTTCAGTTTCTCTCTCCCCTGGCCAAATGTCCAGGCAAATGCGAGTACTTCTGATAAAGTCGGAATAGGTTTTAACCGCAGTGATACAGGACTTAAAAGGACCAGCCTAACTAGGCAATAATAACAATAATATGTCAGGGTAGTCGCAAATTTTATTTGAAAAATTGTCTTACTTTCCCTGAACAATTTTTCATTTTCCCTGACCAATATGCAAAGAAAAATATATTCAAAAATACTTATTATTAGGGTAATGGAAATAACAGAAGAGAGGATATAGAAATTCCAATGTGGATTTATTATTATTTAGTATTTATTTATTATTTATTATGCCACGCTGAAAAAACCAGTTCTCGTCAGATCACTGAAGTTAAGCAGCGTTGGGCGCGGTTAGTACTTGGATGGGTGACCATTCGAGAATACTGTGTGCTGTTGGCATATCATGGGTGCGGTGAGCCCAAACTTGCAGTTATTTATAACTACAAGAAAACTATCCACCTAGAGACACTACCCGAATCGGGTAGTGTCACGCCTACCCTGAAAGGGAAATGCCTTAATGGTATACATTTATTATGCCAGGAAGATCATTTGCGGATCAGATATTTAGCTTGAGACAAATTAGAAGATTGAGGGTAAACAAACAAAATTTCTGTGTATTTGTTGATCTGGAAAAAGCGTTTATTAAGGGGGATAGAAGTAAGGTTTGGGAAGTCCTAAAAGAGTACGGAGTCAATGAATGGCTCTCAAAAGCGCTAAAAACAATATATGCAGGTCGCAAAGCGAGTGTGAGAGTAAATGGACACTAAATAACTGGTTCGATATTAGGCAAGGTGTTACACAAGGATGCGTTATGCCCTTTCGGCTCTTTCCCGGGTAAAAATATTTGGTCTTGATTTTGGCTTGGGTAAAGACCAATCCAAGACAATTCCAAGTCATTCTGTATGTCTAGCTTGTGAGACGGAACCATACTATTTTTGATGTCCTAAGGGTCATCACTAATCCGCTTCAAACTATATAGAATGTTTATAATATTTATCTTCATGATATTTATTGTTTATGTATTGATAAGTTTATTTATCTGCAATAATTATGTTGTTTGGATGGCGAATCTAAAAATGTTGTCCATTTTTTCCTATCTCCAACAGTTCACTAGATACTTCTAGAAAATGACAGTTTTAATCTTTTTATGGAAAATTTTATATGCCTGCAGTTGTTGAGACAGACAGGTTCCGAATTTCTTATTTGAAAATTATTTATTACAAAATAACAAGTTTTATCGGTTGTAAAATTTTAATCTTCAGCAGATGTCAACTGTTTGGTCCTTACCTAGCTACCTGATTCCTGGAAATGGCAGGCCCTGCCGATGGGGTCCATAGTTTATAGAGGTCGGAGTATAATGGACGATAAAATGTACAAACTAAAACTTCTCTAATTTTGACCCTGGCAAATGTTAAAGCCACGAATTGGTAATATAATTTTCTTTAAGTTCAATTCGGTATATTTATCAAGACATACACTTCTTGTCTTAAGACAAGTCTACCTGGTCTTGTCTTGGCACAGTTTACAGCCATAAATGCGAGAGAATTCTGCATATCTCCAATATCTAGCTGGTGAGACGGAACCAGACATCATGATCCTAAAGACATATTGAAGACATTCAAGAAAAAATCAAGACCAAATATTTTTACCCGGGTTATTATATTCATGGATAAGTGTCTAAGAATTGCCCACCTCGGCTAAGAAGGTGTGGATCTCGGATAGTGAAGGTGCTTGGGTTAGCGTTTGCAAATGATAAGGTTGTGATGACAGAGTCAATCTAAGGCTTGCAGAGAATTTTGAGCAGACTGAATACTAGCATGAAGAACATGGATCTGAAAATTAACGTCAATAAATACAAAATCAGGGTGTTTGAAGAAAAGGGTGAGAAAACAGTATGCAAGGTTGCCCTAGATGATCAAAGAATAGAACAAGTTGATAAGTATGTGTATCTTGGTAGTTTGTGTACTAATAAAGGAAAGATTGATGAAGAGATAGATAGGCGTATAAGCGAGAGTGGGAAGGTTATCGGCAGGGTGAGAGCCATTGCCAGAAATTAAAATATAATAAATAAAGCTAAGATGGCGATATATATTAATTCTATACTTGCACCCACTGTGCTATACGGTATCGAGACCTGGGCCTACAAAAAAAAAGATAGGAGTAAAGTTGACGTGGTGGGCATGCAATACCTGCGTCATGTGTGCAGTGAAACGTTAATGGACAAAGAAAAAAATCCTCTCAATAATGAGAGGATTCTCAAATAATATGGTGTAGAGGAAATACTGTTTGGCAGGAGTGAAAGAAATTTATGTTGAAAGAATGAAAGAGGAATGACTGTCGAAACAAGTATATATAAGTAAAGTAAATGGTAACGTAGCTAGAGGCAGAACGAGAAACTAATGGTGGGAATGTGTGAATAAGACCCTAGAACAAAATGATATGAAAAGCCACAGAAACATAAGAGCCTGCATGATAAAATGTATGAACGTAAAGGAAACTAAAGAGGTATGCCAGGACAGAAAAGTGTGGCGACACATAGTTTATAAGAAATGCATGATGAAGAGTGTCAGTGGTGCGAGAGACGCCTGAAACGAAAGACCTTGGATACGAACGGGCCTGAGCGGAGAGCTTTGCATAATGATTTTGAGAAGCTACTTGTCTAGGCTGCTCGCTAGAGAAATTGATCAGCGACCTGGGTCGGAGCAATGTTGCCGAACGAACGTGTTATGTAAATAAACAACACGGGAATTCTAGATCAATCTAAAAATCTATGCCCGTCCCCGCCCCTTACTTATACCGCCTCGTAAACTTCCCTTTTCCACTTTACTCATATGAACTCCCTGCGAACTCCCCTGGCTAGAACTGAGTGTATCACCCTTTCCGAAATGGATTTGGCTTGACTGTTAGAAAAATCTGTATTAAATTTAATACAAATGTATATGAAGTCATTTGCATACACGGGAATTGAAATTTAATATACATTAAAATATGAATAGCTGTACACTTTATATTAAATTTAATATACATGTCGGTATACCAGCGTGCTTGAAAACTCAAAGTGCTTTTATTTCTTTAAATCTTATCAAATATTCACAATTGAAGTAATAATCTAGAATTCGTCGATTGAATTGCTTTTTATGACTAAAATGCAACGTACCAATGAAACTCTTTCCAAAAATTGCCCTGAATGGTAGAAATTTAATGTGAGTATAGTTGAGTGTAGGTTAGGTCTGTCATTTCTTTACGTAATTGAACTTTTCGACTTAAAATCCAATTTTATTTTTGATTGATTGCAAGAAGATATCATGTTTTATTATTAAGAATCGAAAATTACTGCTAATCTTATTTTGATTTTGTGTAAAATGGAATTATCTGAGCGATTATCATGATTGTATATGAAATTTAATAAACACGTACCTAAATAGGGATTTCATATGCTTGAGATATTAATTTTAATATACATTGGTATTTTAAATTTAATACTATTTTTTACAGTGTTGATGATATAATAATAATAATAATTTTTTTCGTAATCAGCGAGTAAAAATACATGAATATACGCAGTTTCAAATTAATCGGAGGTAATTACTTTTCGGAACTTTATCCGAGGAAATCAGTCAAGTTCTTAATTTCCGATTATTTAAAAAAAGAATGTTGAAAAAGTTTCTGGTTTCTGATATCTGGAGAGAAGAGCTTCCTTTCATTTTGCGATCAAATGGTCTTAATCGATTTTAGTTGCCTTCCTGCCTCATTCGTTATGTTTCTATCGTAGCCTAAAGTGCTTAACCAAAAGAGAGCTCTTAGTGTAAGTTATCGTGTGTGAAGAATAAAGCAAGTCTCGCACGAATATCGCCCATAGTCTGAAGTATCCGAGTCACGTGTTCTGCAGACTAATACAGCATAACACGACCCGAATATTTGATGCTATTTTTTTTCTTCGTATATTTCCAAAACCAAAAAGATTTTAAATATTTTTTTCTATCCTCAAAAGACTCTCCATTTTTTCCAGAATGGAAAACAAAAAGTTGGTAGTTTTTTGCAAGAACTGTAGAAGAATATATAAACTTCTTCCAAGAGAATAATTACCGCTTTCAGATTTGATGAAATGAAAAATTGATTAAATGAATTTACAGTTGAAACCTGGATCAGGCTTTCCTTCGAAATTTAAGTTCCGCTTATATTTCATTTCATTACGTTATATTATATTATATAGAAATGTACTATGAGCCAAGTGGAGTAATTCTACCTCAACGTCAGTTCCTCATTGGATTATACAAACAGGCGAAACCCTTTACTTGGCTCACGCAGAAACCGTGTTTCAAGAGGATACATTCTCAGTTCTCTTGAGTCTGAGATACATTCTGTGGACAGTTCAGATTTAATAAGGAACGGAATCTCTCAGAGGAAATGTAAAATGGCTCTTGTAACTTAGTTTGAACTTTGAAATTCACTAAAATATTCATACTTCGGTTTCTTATACTCAAAGTTATATGACTTAATTATTAATCCTATACGTTCCTTATCGAAAGAGGACTTATATTTTCAGTTAGGGGAGCATCGGGTAATGTGGCGCACATAACATATATCAATGGACATCAAGAAAAATATAACGATAATGGTTTGGTTACATATGTTACGCATAGATCAATATCTTAGCGTTGCTTTATGTACATATGGCTAGAATTTAGCTATACGTAGCTAGATTTTTGACGATTTGTGCCGTAGGGGGGAAGGGTTAACGCAAAATATGACACTACACATGGAAATTATAAATGTGAATAACAATTTTTTGAAATGCTTGAAAAAATGAAAATTAGTGATTTTATTTCAGAAGTAAAGCATCTGAATACTGAATTCATACTCTTTCCCGTACTCCTCAATTTACCCCTTTTTTAAAAAGATTTACTCTTTTGTCTCCTGTTTTCCAGAAACTTCACCTTTTTCTCGTTTTTCGCTTAAATGCGAACTGGATTAATAGAACCCGATAAGAAAATTCAACTTTTTTCTTTGAAAGTTAATTCTTTTTGATAGAAAAGTCTGCTATTATATTTTTGGGTTAGAATTGATCTCTTTTGGTTAAATTCGACAGTTTTTTAAATAAAACTGAAATCTTTTCTTGGCTAAAATATCAAATATTATATTTGTCGTTGAGAAATACATTTTTTTGAGTAAAAATTGAAATGCTTGGTTGAAAATTGAACTTCTTTATAACAAATTTATTTCATGGTTGTCGGTCCATCTCATTGCTTGAAAATTTAACTATTTTGTTGAAAACTCATTTTTTAAATTAAGAATTTAACTATTTAATTTTCAGCTGAAAATTGAATATTTTTAGTTTAGAATTCAACTTATTTGTTCAAAATTAATTTTTTGGTTGAAAATTTTATATTTTTGGGTGGAAACATCGATTTTTGTTGTGAAAAATTCTTTGAAAATTCTATTATTTTCGTGGAAAATTCAACTATTTTGTTGAAAATGAACTTTTTAGGTTGGAAATTTGAATATTCTGCTGAAAATATCATATTTTTTCGTTAATAATGCAAGTGGTCAAGCATTGAACTATTTTGTTGAAATTTCGTCTTTTTCGTTGAATTCAACTGTTTCTGATTCAAAATTGAAATCTTTTTTTGATGAGAATTATTATTTTTTATTTGAATTTGACTATCATTATGGAGTCTTCCTAAAAAGTGTCCCTGCGTCAAGCTACTCTCCCTTTCGTGTAATACGGAAATGCGGGCAATGTTCCATAAGACATGAGAAACACCCAAAACAAACTTTTCGTCATGAAATTTGAACAGTTAAAATGGTTCACAATTAAAATATATATGCGTGTGCAAGTTATATTTCAAATGTTGATTTAAGTTATTAGTTATAGCTAAAAAAATGCATTAAAATTCATTTCAGAAACTGATTTACAAACATTTTACAAGGTTCTAAAATTTTACATTTGCAAACTCTGAAATTGTATGACTTTTAACTCGAAACTCATCAATTTCTGAAAGCTTTTCATTTTACAGTACTAAACTTTCATGTTAATTAAAGTTAATTATAACTATGAATAAACGACAATGAAGAAACAACTAAAAGGCCGTTAGGAGAAAATTAAAATTTAATTAAAAGGCAAGCGCATATAATTACAAACATAATTAAATTAAGAAGAAATTAATGAGAGCTATTGTACATAGAATAGATTTGCTGAGCGTAACAAGCTTCTTTGACCTGTCTACCTTCCCTGATAACTTTAATCAAACCCGACTTTGCTGATAATCTTGCGAAATTGCTAAGGCGACCAAAGCGATCCACTTCGTAGTTCCAATATCAAGAATTGACCATCTAACGAACACTATCTTCGTCCTTATTGGTGAAACCCTTGAAAATGTACGTTTTTGATATCATGAACTTTGTCATATTTCCGACGATACGTCACATAAAGAATACGAGGATTAGAAGTCATTCTGAAAAAGATAGGAACTATGCTCACGAATCATCTGATGTACATCCAAGATTTTTTAAGGGTTTCCCTTTATATAGCGACTCAAAATCCCCATCTCAGTGTTCTGCTACATACGGATTTTCATTTGTGAGGGAACTAATAAAATTAAAAAAAAAAAATAAGATTGCAACTAGAAGGGAACTAATTCAAATTGAAAGACTTCTAAACTTTACAATTTCAAACTTTGATAAATTTATAATTTTAGGCTCTTAAAGTCTAATAATTAATAAGCTAAGCGTTTTCAATTCAACAGTTGCTCAACTTGAAACTGTTTTAAAGAATACAAAGATTAGGAATTTTAAGTGCACCATCCCAAAGAAAAAATCTTTAGGAATACAAAATTTTAAATAAATACATTCGAAATCAATCAATATTTAGGCTTTCGAGAATTAAATAATTTTAAACTGAAAAACTTTCCAAGCTTCAATAATTTCATATCGGAGCATGCAAAATCAAAATACAGAAGTTTGATCATTTCAAATTAAAATCTTTAAAATTATATTCAAAATTTGCAACTGAAAATATTAAAAAATGTAATTTTTACGGACTTGTACGCTCTCAAATTTTGCATTGATGTAAAATCGACAAAAATTTAAAAAATGTGTCAAAATCATTGTTAGGCCTATTAGTGTAAATTGGAAAAAATGTATTCTACATGTTTTTAAAATGATTGCGATAATAAAGAGGAACAAGAGAATGAATTCATTTAGGAGACAAAGAGTCTTTTTCTCATTTGCAGCTGCTATGAAAGCATGACAGATTTGGAAAGATAAATCTCAAGAATAAATGTACCTCTTCTTGATTTTTAGAGCAAGAAATAAATTATATGCTTTCAACAGTTGAAATAATACTGCGAGTTAGGGCGTAATAAAAACAAGAGGATGATATGCGAATGACGCATATTCGGCCCGGAATAAAAATCTCGTTTGCGACGAAGGGTAAAGTGGTAAAGTGGAGATTGGAACACTACCTAATAAAATCGGGGTAGGAAACTGAAGCATAGAAATTTGTGAGACTGGATTGGTGCGTAAAGTTGCCCTTCTCACCCTCACCTTCATCTCTGCGATTGACAATGACAACAACCTTCTACATTTCACTAATCCAACAAATGAGTTACGACCAAACGAGAGATGAATACTAAATAAAAATAAAATACCATTAGAATTATTTTTTATAAATAGCATACGAAACACCGTACCTTCCGTTTTAGATGTATGTATTTCTATATATGATCCATCTATATTATAAAAAAATCTCGCGATACCACTATTTTCCCTCCACCACCCAGATATCATATTTTTCTATATAAACTCGAGATGCCACTTTTTTCCCTTTACCACTCAGATACCAACTTTTTTCTCCAGACCACCAGATACCACCTTTTACCCTCCACTAACTCGCTTGTCCTTTCTGCCTTTCCCTAGATACCCTTTTTTACCCACTCTCTAGTTAAAATGGGTGTACGGGAAACATATCTGTTCAGAAGAGAGACTTCCGGTGCTTAGGTCCACATATCTTTATGCCGGCAGAAAAAATTTTTCTCATGTGGGGAATTTTGTAGATATTGAGGACAGGGTGGTGCGAAGGGGTTGGAAGGAGGGGAACATTAGAATTCCAAAATCCCAGTTGTGGAGTACTCCTTAACTTTAGACATTCTCGAACCTCCTCTCCACTTCAACCCCAACTCCCCTTTTTTTACTCTTCTTTGTCCTCTCTCTCCGGCCAATCATCACCTCTTCCACAGCCTTCCTCTCATTAGCCTTTTTTTGCAATGGCTTGAAATAATTTTTTCAGAGGACCTCACACGTTAATTATAAAAACTGGATTTCGGTTGAATTGGCTATTACATTTAAAATTTTCCAACCTTAAAGCATTTCGAAGGTAAAAATGATAAATATTGACCTTTTCTAATTCGGTAACTGTTCAATGCTAGAAGTTTAAAACTTGAAATTGTTCCATATTAAATACCTGAATTATTAAATTTTCACTATCGTAAAGAATCTTTAATTGAAATTGAATTTGAAATTTGAAATTGAAATTGAAAAGAAACGAATTTATTTATTTCGTTGAAAATTCGTTCTTTTTTGCTCGAAAATTAAATTTTTAAACTGAAAATTTAACTTCCACTTTTTATTATATATTTATCTTGTTTACTTGAAAATTGAGCTACATGGTTGAAAGTAGAACTATTTTTTTCAAATTCAGTTTTGTGGTTGAAGATTCTTGAGTTTATTTACAAACGTTTTCGTTAAAAATTTTACTATTTTCTTGAAAATTTATTTTTTGGTAAAACATTAATTTTTTTAACTGAAAATTTATAGATTTTATTTTTGTCGAAAATTTGTCTCTCTTAGTTGAAAATTCATCCATTTTGTTGAAATTTTTCGTTTTTTGGTAAAAAGTTAAGATTCTTGCTTGAAAATTCAACTATTTGGTTGAAACTTCAAATACTTTGTTAAAAATTTATTTTTTGCTGGATATGGAACATTTTAGTTAAAAACTCATCTCTTTGGTTGAAAATAGTACTACTTTGTTGAATTTTTTGTTGTAAACTATTAATTTTTTTAATTGAAAATGTTACTATTCCATTTTTGGTTAAAAATTTATCATTTTTAATTGACACTTCAACTTTCATGTTCAAAACTTTCAAAATTCATGTTTTTGGTCGAAAATTCCACTATTTGGTTAAAAATTAATCTACTTTATTGAATATGAAACAATTTTTCGAAGAAAGTATCCTATTTAGTTGAAAAATCAACTGCTTTGTTTCAAATTCGTCTTTTTTGGTTGACTCCACCTGTTTTTGATTTAAAATAAAAGTCGGTTTTGGTTGAAGTATCAACTATTACATTTTTCGTTGAGAATTCAGATCTTTGATTGAGAATTTAACTATAAATGTGGAAAATTTCTTTTTTAGTTGAGAAATACAGTTTCCATTTTCTGTATTCAACTTTTTATTTCTATTTTACTTTCTCGGAGTTTTTTCCAAGTTTGACTCAAATTTCACTGTCGACTTCGCATTTTTCAAACCCAAACTCTACTATGAATACTTAAAATTTTATGTTGTTTCAACTCCAGTATTTCATGTTCAAACTTAATATCAAAAGAAAAAATGTAAGTAAGATCGAATGCAATGAAAAATTTGACTTTTAAACTTTACATGTTTTTTTATAATTTTATACAACTTCTATTGCATTTCCGATTGTTCTCGATGTATAGTATTAATTACAGTGACCTTTCCGCGGCGGCTAAGCCGCCGCCAAAGGGCTCAGCTAGTTTCTGATAGAAGTGCGCAAAATAGGTGATTGCATACGAGTGTGAAATTCTCAGCGTGATCTTCTGGCTCATGCTAAAATCTTTACAATCGCAGCTTTATCCACCGATATGCAAAAAAAAAACTATATTTAAAAGTGCTCATGCGCCAATAATATTCTTGCACCGTCAACTGTGATAAGGTAATTTGCAACATGATTTAGAGGCATGCAAAGTCTAAATTTCGAGGTGGGTGCTGCAAAAATAAATTTTTGTCTTTCGTTGACGTTTCACAAATATTATTAAAATAATGCTTCACTACCGATCATTTAAAAATAGAGAAGAATGAAATATTCGAGATGGTAGAGCTGCATTTTGCAACCTAAAATTACGAACTCTGAGGATAAGGGTTATAAGTTACAGCCTGGAATTATGCACTTGGCTCTAACTTTGAAGATTGCAGTCTTGGTTTCTCCTATCGAATTTTCAATGAGTTCGTTGTAAGAGACATTAATTCTCTTAACCCTATTCTCAACAAATAAATAAGACTCGAATAATATGACACTTCACGCAAATTATAAACCTGTTATTAAAACTGCTACTTCAAGAAAAATGTTCATTTATAAAATATTTGATCTACGCTCATCGAATTTTGGTGAAGCTAACCGTCCTTTCCAGTTTTCCTCGGCTCACTGAATTTTTTTTTCTACGCTCACCAAAATTCGGTGAAACTAGGCACAATCAATAAATTTAACTATTCGTTACTCAAACAAGAAGTTCAGATTTTAAACGAACACTTCTTGTGATCTTGGTTCTTTTATAGAAGTGTAATTAATCAACCTGAGTGGCGTTCTTACTACATAGCTTCAATGTGTTAATTACTCGCCTATTTACTGCCTCTGTAGTA
>CAKNYM010051711.1:0-23829 GCA_932195095.1 Andricus curvator
GTTTCTAGGTGGGTACACGCTGCACCTTGGCTTGCCAGAACCCACCCGTTGTGTATGAACGCGAATGGGTGGGTCCCCCCAAGCCATGGTTGTCGTGTACCTATTTTTTACCAGTGCTAGATTCACCACACCCACGACTGGCTCCTATCGGCTTTCCGCGACTGCTTATTCTTGTATTCGCAGTTAACCTTGGGGGCTGTTCAGCCTTACGGGCCGTTCCTCTATCCGCAACCTGAGGACGCGCTACGTAGTGGTGATAGGAAACCCACCGAGTAGAATTGGTTAAACTATACAGTTCAAAATTAGAATCATAGTAACTTAGTTTTATATTTGTATATTATTATTTGGCAATGCAATTTTTCCCACGCGTTGCAGCGCGCGTATGATTGCTAGTGATAATTGAATATTCAGTAACACAATAATTAATCCATTTCGGTTCAAGAGTGATGATATAAATATTATAGTGGGTAGATTTTAATCAATAAAAGATCTACTGCTTCTGAACGAAAGTTAATGAAATTCGGGATGTCTAGGCAACCTATCCATTTTTATAGCATTTTATTTATCTTTTTTTGAGAATGTGGTAAAAATTCAATATCCAAAAAGCACTTTTGACAATATTCGCTGTAAAAACGGCGATTTTTACTAAACTGAGCCTCTTCTTTTATAGGAGGAACTTTTATCGAATATTTTAAAATTCTACAAGGTAATGTCCTAGTATGTTTAGTGGAATGAGAATCGTCATTAAAAAGATCTATCAACAATATAATTCCTTTTATTAGAACAAATTTTGTTTTCGATTAAGGTTTTACCAATATATTAATTAGCTTAAAATAATATTATACACAAATTTCTTCATTGATTTAAAGAAAATGACATTTTCCTGCGATTATCATAATAATTTAATATTAATATTTAATATTTATTTACCAAGAAAATATTTACATTAAATAACAATGCAAACATCCTACAGAGACACGAGATGTGTCTGCGCGTAGGTTTGGCTACTTATAACTGAAAACTTAAAACTAAAAATACAAATAAAATAACAGTATATGTATAAATCTTTTGCGTGAAATCGTATTTAACAAGAATTATTTTTCTTATTGCTATTTATAGTACTTATACAATATCTTTTATGTATTCTTTTAGTTTATTTTTAATCGTATATTTGTTGTAAGACAACATTTTCAGATTTGGATCTAACCTATTAAATAACTTTATGGCCTGAAATCTGCTATTTTGAGTGCTATTGGTTTTGTTAACCTTAGGCAATGGTATTGATTTAAATCGTGTCGAACTTCCAGATTGCATAAATTTACATTTCAGTTCATAATAGTTATATAAGAGTGACTCAAGGGAAAAGCATTGTCGTATATTAAGCGGAATTTTATCTTTTACAGAATTGTCAATTTTGATCCTTTTTAGTATCCTTGTTTGTGTATTTTGAAGAGTATCGATTACACCATTGTAAGCCCCACCCCACGCGATTATTCGATTATTCGACATATTTTTAATGCCGGTTGCATTGTCAAATAAACGAATATAATTATTACTCATTTCCTGAGACAAATCGGTTTTTTATAGGTTCTCTTCTTCCTGTACATTATGTGAATAATTAAATATTTGATATCATGGAAATATTTAGATGAAAATTATTAATATTGATAGTTTTTGGGTACTTAGGACCTACTGATCAGAACTGAAATTCTCCACAAAGTTTTTATATTAAATGAAAAATTTTTATTATCCACCTAATATTTCATATTAGGTTCATAAAAAGTATATCTGGTAGCTGTACAATTGTTTAACATGATATATAGTTTTTTTAATGGAATTACGGTTTTTGATTGATTAGTCTGAAACCAAAATGGTTTTTATTCTTACAATCAGCTGTGAAAAAGACCAATTTGGTTTCAGACTAGTAGATCAAAAACCGTCATTCCATCGACAAAAAATGAATTACCCCTTGTCAGTTGGCTCTTGTCCTTTCCTTTGTACTTGAAGAGAAATAAAATAGAAATCAAATCTTTCAAAATTTGAAAATCGTAATCTAGAAATAATATATTTGAAATTTACGTTTTTTTGCGATTCCAATGATATATTACTTGCCTTAATAAGTTGAAAATTAGAACAAGTGCAGTGTTAGAAGTTTCTGTTTCGTACAATGATGGTGAATGTAGGAAGATTAGGATAAATTTAGAAAAGTCAGTAACAAATGAGATAATATTCTGTTACAATTATGGAATTTTCTATAATACATTACAAAAAAAATTATACTTACTGATTACTTACTTACTTACTCACAATTATCTTTAAAAATATATTTGAACTTCTTCATTGGTTAATTAGAAATTAGTCTACTCGTAATTCTCTCTTTCTTCTATGTCCTATGATTCGCAAAAATAAGCCTCAATTCTCGATATATTTAAATAAATTGAATGTCGTCCAAAAATTGTAATTAAGTTAAATTGAAATATTTCTGTAAAAACAGGGTGTCTAGTGACTGAAAAAAACCGAAACGTTGCCAGGAATGTTGTGCACCTTGAAAAATACGACAAGCATACATCTTCCATTAATTGCAGAAATTTTTCATTCAAATGATTTGTTTTAGAAATAGTTGAAATGAGAAATTCTTTCCAATTAATAAGACTTCAAATAGGAAATACTTGAGATTTAAATCGAATCAATTTGATAATTAACAACAAAACAAAAAATTAAATTTTTTGACTTTTCAATACGTTAAATCAATATACAAAATAATCAGGACCTAAAATGTATACCAAATTTTTTTGGAATGGAACTATCACAATTCTGTAGCAACCCTGCGATACAAAATTTAGTTAAAAGTATGATTCAAAATTTCATCAAATGAACATCTCTCGAATAGTAGCTGCGAAGGCTATTTTGTGTTTGCGGAATTTTAAGACAACGCCAAAAAATGACACCAGCCAGTCAGGTCCCGTAAGAAGGCTACCATTGAAAGACACTCTACTAGCTTTTGCTGCAGCATCAAAGACGATTCTGACTTTCCCGGGTTTATTTGGATTGAAAACGTGGAAATTTGGGATGAACCATATTTTCCGAATATCTAATAATTCTTTATGGTGAACAGTTATTGCGCAATCTTTCTCAAATATCTTCTCAATCTCGGAGCAATAGCTTCCTATTAATTCGTAATTTCTTAACAATATTTTCTCCAAACAGACCAATTTACATATGAAAGGCCATCTGTTTGCTGTCTGGCAGAGTTAAGTCATCCGATTTCCACAGTAGCTGAATTTGATGACGCTTTCCGATATTCTTGATTGAAGAACTGGCTATATTGACTGCCCTTTCTTCTTTGGTATTTTTATTTATCAGTGACTCCACTAGTCCACGTACGACCCTTTCGAGTTTGGTTTTGGACAAAATTAGTGCATCTTCTCTGGGTTGAATTATTTTTTCAGAAAGAATAATGTAAGCATTGCTTTGACCTCTACTTTTTAACGGATCTTCACGTTTCAGCACTCATAGAGTCCAAAAATCATACAATTTTGTCGGTATCTGTCTTTCTGTATGTATGTGTGTATGTCTTTTCGTATGTATGTATGTCTGTTTGGTTACCTGAATGGTGTCGATACTCTGACTTTTGAAAGCTTTATCTCTCCGAGTCAGCCTTTGATACACATTTCCAGGGTCCCAAAATGAAGACCAAGTTCGTTGAGCAGATATGTCTAACAAAAATTACAAAATTTCGAGCATTATCAAAATTTGAAAAAAATTTTCTAAAGAGTTTTCCGAAAAGGTAATCAGTGTTTCTGGTACAAGACAAGGAGAATCGAAAATTGTCCTAACGGCAATTTTAATTCAATGCAAATTTTAAAAAGTTATATGGTTTTCAAAGTTTTGAAAATTTTCAGAAAATAGAAAAAAAGTAAGAAATTATTATCATGCAATTTTTGGATTACACCAACATTCAAAAACTCAGAGCATTTTCAGTATTTGAAACACATTTTTCTAAAGAGTTTTGGACATTTCTGTCAAAGTTTCTGATACATGACAAAAACACTTGCAAATTATCCTCATGGAATTCTCCATTTTAAAAAATTTTCAAAAAGTAAAATGCTTTTCAACATTTTGAAATTTTCCAAAAAATAGAAAAAATTATTTTTCTGATAGATTAAGAAATTCTAATCAAAATTCTTACTACATATCTCAATATAAGTCCTTTAAAAGTTAGCGTGGCCACAACATTTAGGTAACCACACATACAGAGTACAGTGATGGAGGCACCCAGAAACCGACAAAATTTTATGATTTTCGGACTCAGTCGCGCCGCGCGCAATGAGAATGTGCCCGCGCTCTTAGTTTTTTTTTATTTCTCTCATCAATGTTTTCTCGTAATTGATCACCTCTATCAAAAAATTTAGTATCACAAGAGAGATGCATCTCGTGGAGTAGTTTAATTTTTATTTAACTTACCTTCTGCCATGGAATCAATATTTCAATCAAAAAAGTACATTTTCATTTTTCCTCGTTTATCAACTTAATTATTAATTTTGTATGTTAAAAATGGTCTAAATCAAAGAATTGCGCAGGAAGTTTCCCTTTATAAATAGGTTTTTCTGGGCGATGCTTCAATACTGGGTTTTGATCATTGTTTTTTATAAATCAATAATGATCGGTAGTTTACAAAAAAAAACAGTCCTTTGTGGATGAATTTCTCTATTTTTTAAACAATTTTACTCAATTGAAACATTAAATTTTTATAATTAAGTGGCGCAATGATTGTATTTTCTAGACATTATGAGTTTTTTAATCAATGATTACAGTTAAATAAGTTGTTTTAATAATTTCGCAATTATTCAAATAATACCTATTTTCTTCAGTATATATAGGTCACTTATAGCAAAATCAGAAGAAACATTTAATAAGTATGTTTGGTGGAATGAGAAGCCCCATTAAAAATCTCTGCAACCAATATAATTCCTTTCATTAAAACACATTCTGTTTTTGCGTCGTCATAGAGGAAGCTTTGTAATGATAACATTTTGCAAAATTTTTCAATTCATTTAATTAAACCTTCCTCAATTTAAAAATGTCTCATACAATGTTCTAAGCAATTCTCCGGATATGTGTGTGGATGTGTGGATGTGTTTGGATGTGTGGACGTCACACTTTTTTGTGAACACGATAACATGAAAACGGTTGCAGATAAATTTATGGAATTTGGAGGGCTTATTTTCCCCACTAATATCTTGAAACTGGCCAAAGGATTTCTAAAAATATTTGTTGCATTTTTTTCTGAGCACTTAATAATATTTGAAAAATCGGTTTTTTATAGTCAAACTCTTTTCACTAACATAATTCAAAGTTGATGCAAGAATATGAAAGATTCATTGGTTCGAGACGAATCGATTGACCTATAGTATTAATACATTTTATTGAAGAGTGAGGAAGCTATGGTAATGCAAAATATTTGAAAACACGATTCTTTATAGTAAAACTTTTTTCACTAACATAATTCAAAGTTAATCCAAGAACGGAAAAGGTTCCTTGATTCGATGCAAATCGGTTGACCTATAATATCAATACACTTTATTGAAGAGTAGGGTAGTTATGCTCATTTATAATATTGGAATCATCTGTCTCAAAGTTGAGGCATGAATAGAAAAGACTTTTTGATCATGAATTTTCAAATAGAGCAATTCTGATAATTTTTGTGAAGAAATCATGAAGCTGGGAAAGGGATAGGGTGCGACAGAACTTTTCCCTTTTCTTTTCCAGCTCCAAAAATTATCATTTCGAATACAAAATTTGATTTGTCTGATTTGTATTTGTATTTAAACATTTTTTGTATTATTTTGCAATTTTGTATTTTTTGTGAATTTTTATTTTTAAATTCATCAAAATAAAGACTTTGGATTTTCTATTGTTGAAAAAAATAACTAATGCTTCGTCCATGAGGAAGCAAATACATTTGCTAACGGGAAGCAAAGTGCTCGGGAAATGAGCACCATATAATTTTAAATACAAATAAAGTGGAAACACTCGAGATCGAATTCACAGCTAGTTTATTGAAGTTTTTCCAAAATATTAATTACCTTGAAAGACTATCATATAAAAATGTCTTTCTTTATTCAACGAAATTCATATTTTCTGCTATTGTTATAAAGATTTCCAAACACATAGTTTTAGTGCAGTTCGTATTGTCAAACAAAAGAGTATAATTCATACTCTTTCCTTGGACCAACCAATCTTTTTACATTATATGAACAAGTATAAACTGTAGATTCTCTTCTTTCTGCACATTATGTAAATAATTAGATACTTGATGTTATGGAAATGTTTAGATAAAAATGATTAATATTGATATTTTCTGGGTATTTGAGACGTACTGATCAGAAAAAAATCTCCACACAGTTCTTATTTTGAATAACATTTTTTATTTTCTGTTACATACTATATATTAGCTTCACACAAAGAATATTCCGTAGGTGTACAATTGTTTAACATTAAATTTAATTTTTGGAAGAAAAATAGTCATTCCATCGACAAAAAACTAAATTACATTACGCAGGACTGGATTGTGAAATCTAGTGTTTTTCTTCAGGGAGTTGCCCATTTGATCGCCATCTATACCTGCTTGCTCTACCATCATTATCCAACTTCTCCTCACTTCTTTAAGAAAAAAATGACTTTTTGGTACACTGTGCATCATGTGTTGAATTATAATAGTTATAAAAGATCATTAAATTTATTTAAAGACCGCTGCACTTAACAAACATTTAAGGATTCGGGTTTATATACAGGTAGCGGCAAACTAGGCATTTTTAATTTGTAGAAGATTTTTTTTTGCGTTCTAAGTCTAATGTATAAAAGTTCTATTTTTATATTTTGCTATCATTTGATAAAATTATAGATAAAAATTTGCAATTACTAATTTATAAATGTTGTATTCGAAATCTTCGTTCTTAGGAAATTCTAACGACATGTTACTTAGCCTGAAAAGTTTAAAGTTACAATTAGTACGATATGTTATTTGCCTTATTGAGTTAAAAATGAGAAGTGTTTCGAGAAAAATAGTGGTGTTTCCAATTCCAAGAAGATTTTTCATTATGTGAATTCTAAACCAAATTTATAGAACTTCTATTTTTATATTTTGCTATGATTTGATGAAATGTTGAATAAAAATTTCTAACTAAATTTTATATATCAGGGTTGCTATATAATTTCGACAGTTCTATTTTAGGAAAATTTGACGACCTTTAGAGAAAGATAAATTAAAAAAAAATGTAATTTGTTTTTTTCTTATTTGGTATACATTTGAAGGGTTTATCGGGACAAATTTTTCAGGAGGAAAAACCTTCTCAAAAATCGAAATTGATATCATTCGAGATTTGATAGGGATATAGAGATTTCAATAAACAAAATTTCAAAGAAGTTTATAGTTTTCGAGGATACAGATAGTCAAAAATCGACTGCTGTCAAAATCGTGTAAATCCATCGATTTTTTTTCTTCAAATTTCAGATCCCAATTAACATAAAACATATCATTGAAACATTGTAAACGCATTACGAGACTAAGGAAGGCTAAAAAGTGAAAAATTGAATTGAAAAGATCGTTTCTTTGAAAGAAATGGATATGTTTCATGTTATGTGGGATCCAATTTTTTTTTAAATCCATGGACTTACACGGTTTGGACGGCATCCGATTTTTGACTATCTGTATCTCAAACAATATAAACTTGTTCAAAATTTAGTTTCTTGATATCTCTAGAATCTCAAATGTACTTTCGGATTTTTTTTATTTCTTAAGACTTCAATTTTATATAAGGTTTTTCCGAAAAAATTGGTCCTGATGGATTTACGTGTTTCTGGCGCGACACCCTTGAAATGTATACCAAATAAGAAAAATAACAAATTGAACATTTTTTGAAAATTTCTTTCTCTAAAAGTTTCGAAAATTTTCTGTAATGGAAATGTCAATATTCTATGACAACCCTGGCTTATGAAATTTAGCTAAAAAGTTTATTCAAAATTTCATCCAATGGAAACAAAATATAAAAATAGATATTCTATAAATTCGATTCAGAATTCACATAACAACCGTATTCCAGAAATTAAGAATACCACTATTTTTCTTGTAAACACTTCTAATTTTCAACTTCATAAGGCAAATAAGATATCTTACTTATTTGAACTTTTAACTTATCAGGACAAGTAACATGTCGTTAGAATTTCCAAAGAACGCAGCTTTCGAAAATAATATCTCTGAATTAGTAATTGCAAGATTGAAAAATGTAGAGCAAACAGGTAGACTGCGATCAAATAGGCAATATGGCCCATTCGATAGCCCCTGGACGACAGATAACGGACGCGGTATTTCTTCCAGCTTTTGTGCTCTGAAATACTATACCTAGTCGGAAATATTATACATAATAAAGAATCCCTAAAGAATAATAAAATAATGAGAATACGATAATAGTGATAACAAATATAGAATAAGAAAAAAAAATAAACAAGAATAAACAATAAGTGAAAAATACATTTAAAAAAGAATAAGAAAAATTATTAAATAAAGAATACATAATATTCTTTATTTATTATTTATTCTTATTCTTTTTTTATTTCTTTCTGATTCTTTATTTATTAAAACATAACATAAAAACTCATCGCTTCACACTGGTTGGTTACGGAATGCATTTCTTGATCCATTACCTTCTTATGAATATGATGTGTTACTTCTCGCATATATTACACCTCATGTCAATTAATACGCTACCTTTATAGCGTATAGTGGCGCAATGAGCTGTAAAATAGATATATTTTTGTTAAATCTAATATAGAAGATTACAATAGAGTTAGAGAAAATTAGCAATAAGTTTATAATAATTTACCAGATCTTTTCATTTAAAAATATGAGTTTCTTAAATCTTTACAGAAATAAAGTTACTTACTGGCACACTGATCAAGTGGGAATGGTGGTACATCGGTTGATATTCCGCAACAAACATAATTTGGCGTACCAGTTTTTTGTTTACAGCAGTTGTCTGTAAATTAATTTAATGATCTTTAGTAACTATTATACATTCACACATGACTCTAGAGATTCTCTAATGATTTTAAAATTCCATGAAAAAGGACTTAACGCAATATAATAATTATACTTAAATAATTTATAATGTCCTCGAGTAATAAAAGAAATGTTTATAATGTTACGAACAAGTTGAGGAACAAGTGACATTTTTCAGTGATTTACAATGATTTGTTGTTGAAATTCATAGTTTTTGCATAAAATGTGAGATAAATTAATGCGAGAGTATGATTGGTTAAGAAAAGCTGCTCTGTTGCAATTATTTTAACAATGTTTGTAAACAAATACGCAGTTTAACAATATCTAAACGAATAAGCTCAATTTTTTCTTAGTAGAATGAACTGAAGATGTCTTTTTACTGATTGCTTATTGTCAATAAGTGTAGTTTGACAAAAATGTATATTTATTTAAACAATAATTAAAAACTAATTCCCATGTCTACCATTCTTCCATGAATAGACTCAATTGTTTGAACAAATTTGATTAATAATGTCTATTCAGTGAGTTGATGCTGTTATATTTTTGGAATTAACAAAAAATGATAATTATTTACACAATTTCTATAAACAGTTGCACATGTCGATCTTTTTCCCATGAGTAGTCTAATTTTTTTAAGGAATCCATTAAAAATGTATTTTCAATGACATTATGTTGTCATATTTTCAAAATTGGCATCAAATGGTAATGTTTTGAACAATTTTTATAAACAAATATCTATTTCCACGTTTTTCCGTAAATAAGATAAGTTTTCTTCACGGAATCAACCAAGAATGTCTTACCATTAACTCGTTGCTGTCATATTTTCTAAAAATGACAAGAACTGTTAATCATTTAAACAACCTTTGTAATCAAATGGTCAGTTTTTAACGCGTTTTCTTGAAAACGTTTCTTTCTGCGTAGTCGAGTGAAAACTGTAGGTATTACATAGAAGTTTTGAAGAGTGTAATGGTCTCCTGGTTGTAGAGTTTTAACAGACTATTGATTTATTAGGTGAGGCACCTTCGCGTGAATCGAAAATATTAATAATATATCCTATAAATCATATGCTTCACTGAAAAGATTAAATGCTTTTGTTTCTACTGTTTTATCAAATAGCAGTTGTTCAAAAGTTTTATTCTTTTTCAAATTTTGTTTTATATTATACGTTTAAAAGATTTGAAAAATTATTTCCAACGTAAAAAAATTATTAAAAAACACTTTAAAATGTACAAAATAAAAAAAAACTTTTCTACAAGAAGTGTATCAGAGATGGTGGAAAGGCTTAACTATTGTTGATTAAAGTTAGGAAAAATTATACTTAAAAAAATTGAAACCCACTTTCGCCGTCAATCTGACAAATATGGCAACAAAAAGTCATTGCGGAAACGTTTTTAGTTGATTTCTTGAAAAGTTACACTGCCCATTAAAAAAAAGTTCATTTGTCTATAGAAATAGTTTGAATCATTATCAGTTATTTTAAATTCGAAAAATATGACAGAAAAAAATCGCTAGAAAGATATTTTTAGTCGAATTCGCACAAGCAATTGAGCCTATTCATGACAAGAAGGAGTCACAGAAGAGATATTCTCAGTTTATTCTGCAAAAAAATGAGCCTATTTTATTCCGACATTGTCAAACTGAGCTTTTTATAAAGATTGTCTCAAAAATTACTCAAAATTACTCAAAAATTACTCAAAAATTACAAAAATTTAAGAATTAGTAATCTCAAAATCTCAAATTTCATGCAAAAACTATGAATGTCAACATCTAATCATTGAGAATCATGAAGAAATGACACTTGTTCATTAACTTGTTTATATCATTAAAAATAATTTTTTCCATACTCCATCACTCTCTAAATTATTATAATATACTTATTGTACTGATTTGAGACCTGTTGTTCTGAATTTGAGAATCTTTAGAGCAGTCGCACACTTAAAAGTTATAAAAAAATTGGACCTATTAATTAATCAATAATGTTGCTTTGGCTACAATTAATAATATCAGTTATACCTTATGTATGTAAGCCTTACGGTCATTAAAAAATACATCGAAATCCGTGAATAATTAGGCTGTCGAGTTAATTTTGTAAATAAAAAGTGCTTTTTGGCACACTGTGTGATGTTTTGAGCAATTGAAATCGATCAATATATACATTATTACAGAACTAATGAATCGTAAGTTGATTAATAAATTTTAATTTTGAACCCCGCTTATTGTATATAATAATCGTTCTCTTAAACAATTTTTTTCAGTTGCGTTAGTTTTTCAGATCGATTTTGTTGAAATAAGAAAATACTGATTAATAAGCGAGATAGTGTAAGTGATTTGAAAAAACTAGAATTTTTTCCATTCTTCCCCAGAAAAGAAGCGCAAGTGATTCAATTGTTAAAATAATTTCAAACAGTCTTTCACAAAAAAATATATATCACAACATTTATTAACTACGCCATACTTCCAGAAAATAACAACTTCGCATGATTCACAAGGAAAACGTTTGTTTAAACAATTGGAAATTGTTTAACTTATTGGTAAATATTTTGAACAAAAAATATCTCTTTTAAAATTTTTCCATTGGCTCAATTATTCCGGAAAGTACTAACATTTCACGATTTGGTATGAAAAATCATACAAAAAGAAATTATTTGAATAATTGCAAAAAAAAAAAAAAAAAACTATTTTTGGAATTCATCAAATACATCATTTGTCCCCCAAAATAGAAAGTTTTCACGATTTACCTGAAAAAAATTAGAAAAAAAATGGTTTAAACAATTAAAAATCAGTTTAAAATACTTGAAAACTTGTCACTTATCGAATAAAAACCATTGATGTCAAAAAAGTGCCAAAAAATATCGTCTTTAGCAATAATTTACAAATTTTTAGTAACAAGCACTTCTTTTTCGCATTGTTTCATAAACCGGGCTTTTTTCATTTAAAACCCCATGTTAACTTTAAAAGCCTCGGGGCACTGCCTAATAGTTACCGACTGAAAAAAGTAGGTAATTTCTTTCTCCGGGAAAAAGCAAAGTGGGGGTGATGGATCAAAAAAAGTCGAAAGTCGAATTTTTGGACCACCTTAACAGTACAATTACGGATTCAAAGTTCACTGAAATTATTCTACAACAAAATCGAGACATTTTATGTGTCATAAATGAGCTCTAAATTTGTGCATATAAGCTATTTTGCTAAATGCTCTCAAATATAAAATCTGGAAATTCAATTTATCATATTGTTGCAATGTTTATAATTTTTCGAATCATCAAGTGACTTTCCTCTCACACATCAAATTCAAAAACCTTTTTCATGCATAAAAAATATTTTTGAACTCACTTTGAACATCTGTCGTTGAACTATACCCCCCAATGTGGGGACATTTACAATAATAAACAAGGTAGCAGAGAAGGACAAAAAGTACAAATCGCATGGCGTTTAATGTTAATAGGTACTTCAAGTAAATGGCCTTTAAGCTAAACGAATAACTGAATATTCCTACTGTGATCTTTGCTTTATATATACTAAATGTACCTCTACTTTCGTTAGCAAGATTGTAGAACGTGTCAATAATGAATACATTTGTATACCATTAAGCCATTTCCCTTTCATGGTAGGCGTGACACTACTCGATTCGGGTAGTGTTTCTAGGTGGATAGTTTCTTGTAGTAAATAACTACAAGTGTGGGCTAACCACACCATAAAATATCCATAAAATATGCACCTAGTCAGTTGGAATGGAATGTATTCCTTTACACGCCCCCCACACACTTTCTTGGAGGTGGGAGGGGGACCTGCAGTTTAAGGTGGGTTCCGAACCACCAAGAGCAACAGCTTTAAGTACTAAGAGAACCTTTTTCTCTAGAGGTACCGGTCCGACGACTTTACGAGGATGAACAACTCCCTTGCTAGGCTAGTGTTCACCCCGTGGGCCGCCAAGGCTCTTCCAGAGTACGAGGCGGGAATCGAACCCGCAAGCTGACGGAGTGGGTCCAAAGCCTATGCCTTAACCCCCACGACCATCGTCCCACTTTAAATATGCATCTAGTCATGAAGGTTGAAAAATTTCTTTGTCATCACGGACATGTGAAAAATATTTACAAAATACATATGCTTATGAAGAATATAAAATGGGTCAAGACAAAGAAACTGATCAAACTTATTGACCAATACGAGTACTTTTTATGCGTCTGCTGATCTAGATATAAAATGTCTCTATCATCAATGTGAAAAACATTTAACATATACAAATGCTCATGAAGAATGTAATTGGGTTACGATAAAAAAACTGGCCAAACTTTTTTACTACTTTTTATGTATCGACTGATCCAGATAACAAATTTCTCTGTCATGATGGACATGTGAAAAATATTTACAATAGACAAATATTTTTGATGAATGTGAAATGGGCCACAAAAGCAAACTAGTGTAATTTATTTACTACTGATTATGTACACTGTCGACGATAATCAAAGTTTTGGTTGAAAAACATGTTTTTTAAGGAGAATAAGTAAGGTTTTGAAACTAGGTCATACTTTTACTCATAAGCGATTACAGTCGAATTTTTATGAAATAATGACTAAATTGTTATTAAATACTTCTTTTATAAAAATTTCTCGACCCGCTGTTTTCGACCCAATGTTAAACAAGTACCGCTTATAAGAAAATGCTTTATAATAATTTATTTACGTTATTTTAAATATTTTGTGCCGTCGGATGTTCTCATGGTAACGTTAGCAATATTTATTATAGGAATACATGATGTTAAGGGTAGGGTTACGCGTAGCGAAATTTCGATATTATTAACCAGATTTTTGCGGTTTACGGTTTACGAAATGGCCAACGGCCATGCCACGCTGAAAAAACCAGTTCTCGTCAGATCACTGAAGTTAAGCAGCGTTGGGCGCGGTTAGTACTTGGATGGGTGACCATTCGAGAATAATACTCTGTGCTGTTGGCATATTATGGGTGTGGTGAGCCCAAACTTGTAGTTATTTATAACTACAAGAAAACTATCCACCTAGAAACACTACCCGAATCGGGTAGTGTCACGCCTACCCTGAAAGGGAAATAGCTTAATGGTATACTACTACGTAGACGTCTATTTTTAAAGACTATTTGTTTTCCTGAATTCGGGAAAAACGCTGTATCATGAACTTTTTAAAAAAAAACCCAAAATGTTAGTGGTTTTTAGAAAAGCAAGCTGATCGCAAAGAAAGATTATGAATAGTAATGTTTGCCTGTTTTAATATTGAAGTTTGATAGAAAATTAACGTAGTGTTTGAAAAAGTCAATGGACTTTATTTAAGATTTCAAATTTCAGTTTTTTTCCAACTTGACATACGATATCTTAATATTATACCATAACTTTTTTGTAGAATTTTGTGAAATAAATCTATTTTATATGTACCTATTCACAGCTATTTAAATTTAATAATTTAAAGTTTTAAAGATAGTATACAATTATTGGGGATTATATTCATATATTGACGCAGTATATTTTATTTGTCTGTATTATGAAAATATTAATTTTATCTAATTTAACATTTTTCTTAAGTGTAGAACACGCATGGAATCTATATTATGTTTATTCGTGGTACCTAACGATTGGCAATAAATTTTAACAACATATGGTGCACAATGCGGTGGTTCAAATTTATTCCTGTGAAAATTCGACTTTCGATTTTTGGATCGATCGATTTTTTTTATTTTTTCAACGTTAGCACGTGCCCTTAAAAATAACATAGGGTTTTGAAATAGAAAAGCTCGAATTTCGAAAAAATGGAAAAAAGTAATTTTTATAAACTTGTTGTGAATTAGAGTATAGTTACTTCTTAAAGACTGTTTAAGGAATTATTTCCACCCAAAAATGTTCAATTCTGACCCCTTAATCCCCTTTTATTGTGCTGGGAAAGTGTCCTAGAAAATGCAAAATAGCAGTATCAAATTCATGCTATGGACGGAATTGTTCAGAATTTGTTCAACATGAATTATTTTTAATCGAAAAGTGATGAGTTTCCAAGTATTTTCATAATAATTTTGAATTGTTTGAACAATTATTATTCGTTTAAATAAATTTTTTCCTCATGTAAGTCGTAAAAAGTTATTTTTTTTCTGCAATTAATTACACAAATAACGAATCTAAAGAGTAATATTTTTTTCGTCAAGGATATTTATCAATTATTGTAACAATTGATAATAATCATTTACTTCCGCCTTTTCGCAGAAAAGTTGGAGAAAAGTATAGTTTTTTTGAAAATCTCATACTATGTCGCTGATTATTCAGTATTTCCTTATTTTAGAACGTATACCATATATTGTTGAAACAATAATAATTTGCTCAAACAATAAAATTCAAATTGCAATGAGTGGAATATAGTTCTTTTTCCTTAAAATCACCCCTGTAAATTAATGGAATATGTGAATTAAAAATAATTTGCATGTAGTTATTTCCTAGAGTATATAAATGAAAGAGAACCGAGAAGTAATTTAGAGAAATAAAAGGTATATACCTTTCTTAGAGCAATTGTATTAAATTGTGTAAACAATATAGAGTATATTTTCTGAGATATGGATAATGATATATATTAATGATAAGCGACAGATTGTAAGAGATAAAAAAAACTAGACTTTTCTCCACTATCCCTATGAAAAGGCGCAAGGGAGTGATTATTAATTTTTTGAATATTTGCGAATAATTTCAAACAAACAAATATTAATCTTAACATTCGTTAATTGTGTCATCACTAGCAGAAAAAAATAACTTTTCACGATTTGTAGGCAAGAAAATTGTTTAATCACGTGAAAATTGTTTAAAAAATTGAAAAATATCCTTAAGAGAAAACATATTACTCTTAACATCAGTTACTTGTTTAATTAATTCCAGAAATTAATTAATTTTTACGCTTCATAGGGAAAACCATTGTTTAAACACATCAAAATTTTTTAAATAAGATGCAAATAACGTTAAAAATTATAAATATTACTTTTATTAATCGTTAATTGTGTCATCAATTCCAGAAAATAAGAACTTCTTACGATTTCGAGGAGAAAAACTTGTTTAAACAAATAAAAATTGTTCAAATAATTACAAAATATGTTGAAAAAGAAGTACTACTTATGCTATTCAACTTTACATGATGTATCCCGAAAGAAAATAACTTTTCACGATTCACAGGGGGAACAAAATTCAAACAATAATTAATAATTGTTTGTCTTTAAGAGGTGACTACACTTTAATTCACAAAAAGTTCATAAAAAGTACTTCTTTCTTCCATTTTTACGAAAACAGAGCTTCTGCCATTTGAAACTTCATGTTAATTTCAAGAGCCTGGGGTACAGTTTAACGTTGAAATAAAATAAAAAAAATTACAAATTTTCTTTTTTTGGAAAAGGAAGAAATTAGGTTTGTATAATTTTTTGTATGACACTGAAAGTGATATTCAATTTATAGGGTAGCTTCTGATAAACTTGTAACAAGGGATGAATGCAAAATAATTTCTTCAATTATTGATATCTATTGTTAGCATTTTTAATTTAATTTCACTAAAGTAAAAATGTTTTAGCAGTTTTGTAATCTTCAACTATCAGCTATGGATTTTATTAAAATTATTAAAATAAGTTACAGGGACATTAAGAAAATAATAACGTAGTTAATGTTAAGACTTCACATTAAATGTATTACAAATTATGCTTGCATCCAAAATATGTCAAGCATCCTATTAGTTTTCTGAGATAATTGTATAAATTTAAAATAACTATAACATATAGGAGTTTTGACAATCTAAAATAATTTTTGCAGTAAAACGGTCATTTTTAGAAATCAGTCAAAGCCTTTTTTTATTGAAGATATTTTTCCCAAAATTTTTTTTTTTCAATGCACGGTCCTGGTATGCTTTCTAGAATGCGAAGCGTCTCATTCTCATTCTATAAACAATATACCTAATTTTTTATATTAAAACACATTCTGTTGTCTGTTGTTAATTAGTGAACAAAAATATTGTAGAAAAATGCTTTGATGGTTGTCTGGCATAGCTCATAAATTCATTTTTCCTTTCCAGAATCACAATCACACACATATAAATAAATACATAATAAATGAATGAATAAAAAATAAATTAATTAAATAGAGAAAAGAAGCTACAAAACTTAAACTTCTTTTTTAAACAAAAATTATATTTTCCTGCGATTGTCATAGCGATTTGTTAACAAAAATTGATAATGCAGGTTAAAAAGTCGTCTTTTTTTTTTTGAAAATTCAACTTCTTTTTATAAAAATGTATCTTTTTGGATTGAGAATTTATCTTTTTTAGCAGAAAAGTTTTTGCTTGAAAATTAATACTTCTTTGTTGAAAATTCAACTGTCTTCTGAAAAATTCATCTTTTTGGTTTGAAGATTCGGCTATTTGAATATTGTCAATTCCTGAAATAGTTTGAATTCTCTAAATTCCTCACATTAACTAAATGCTCTGAAATACCTGAAATTTGCTGAATTCCCTCAAATCCTTCAATTCGCTGAATATCTTAAATTCCTTAAATATTCGGAATTATCTGAATCGCTGAATTTTCTGAACTCCTTTAATTTCTTCAATTTCATGAATTCCTTGAATTTTCTCAATGCTTTGAAATTTCTGAAATTCTCTGAATTCCTTGAATTGCCTAAATGCTCTGTAATCCCTGAAATTCCTTGAATTCTGTCATTTCTTAAATTCCCAAAATGCTCGGAAATCCCTGCAATTTTCTGAATAACGTGTCCTTGAATTCCTTCAATATCTTGAATTCCATTAATTCTCTGAATCTTCTGAATTTCTGAAATTCCTGGGATTCACTGAATTCCTTGACTTCCATGCATTGCTATAATTCCCTGAGTTCCTTAAATTCTCTGAATGCCTTGAATTACTAGAAATTCCTGAATTTAAAGAATTCTCTGAACACTTTCAATTCTTGCAATTTCATTAACCATTTAACTGGCAAGCTTGAAATCGACGTTATGTGCCAAAACTAGTAGAAGCAAATAATTCCGTATTCATCATAAAAGTTCATTTTCTAAGAGTTTTTCAGGTCGCTGATGACGAATCCGGGGTTAAAATTGAGAAATTCAAAATGGCGGATACAATATGGCGGACTAAAATGCAAAAATCACGTGACTTGAATGAAAGGCAGTACTAAAGAGTTTTTAAAGTCACTGATGACCTTTCTACTATATTATCAGCTATTTTAAATTTTTCAATTTTGATCTTGGATTCGTCATCAGCGACCAAAAAACCCACTAGGTACTGACTTTCATTCAAATCACGTGACTTTTGCATTTTAGTTTACCATATTGGATCCGCCATTTTGAATTTCTTAATTTTGACCGCAGATTCGTCATCAGTAACCAAAAAACCTGGGGCATACCAATTTTTATCCAAATCCATTGAGTTTTGTGGCAGTTATTCCAAATGCGCATATATGCGTCATTACCAGTTTTGTCACAGATTTTGTTTGCGCATATATGCGTCATTACCAGTTAACTGGTTAATGAAATGAAATAAAACAGCACTACACTTAGTGTTTTGTGCCTAAATGTAAGAACACCTCTTTCAAAATCCAGGAAAATTATGTATGTCTATACCCAAAGGTGAAGAATGAAAAAAATGGTACTAAATTATTCAGCGTGATACGTGCCGTACAACATCTTCAATGTAAACAGTATATTGTTGCGAATAGATCATTTCAGCGATAAGTAAATATTTTTATTTTGAATAGAAAAATAGAAACTATGCTTTTTTTGATAACATAAAACTCGTAATATGTGTTCCCATCTGAGTGGACGGTGCCTGCTTCTTAAGCACTTTCAAATGGACGGGTTGTATCAGCAACTGGTTAGTGATTGAGCCTGGAGAACAGGTAAAGAGGTCCTTTAGTTTCTGTACTGATCAAAAAAACGTGTCCGGGATTGAATCCTTTGAGGTTCGAAACCTAAAGACTGCCGGAATGTTTTGCTCCTAATTAGAACTAAACCGAAGATACTTTCAAACGATCCCGAGTGGAGTGGACTGCAGTCCGAAAGAGCGAGGTTTAGATCCCAGTTTTGGCTCTCTGAGGTTTTTCTCTCAGTCCCTGCAATATAGTTAGTCTCTGAGTTTGAAATCTGAATAAAAACTACTTTTTAGGAATTTAGCAATTTCTCACTAATACCAAATTATATTCTGCGCCTTTTTAAAACATAACTAAATATTTTCATCTAACAATAAGAGAATAAAACAGTAATTTAATAATTAATTAATAATATATAATACATTAATAAATTGGTAAATTTATGAATAATTAATATTTAATTACAATTAAAATTGAATATAATTTTCTTCATATTAATATAAATACTAAATAATATAACATGAGTAATATTCAGAAATTTCAATAAAATTAAGTAAATCTCAATTATTTACCTATACTGATGGGTGTCAATTGTAGGCATTAATTATTGAAGCATATAGTTATAGAAACTGTTAAATTAAAGGAATTAACTTCATAACATGTTTTTCTTTTATTTCTGGAAACAATTGTTAATTTTTATTCCGTTTTTGGAAAGATATCACAACTGATCACGATTTGTAACTTTGTACGTGAATTATTATTACATTCTCATTCATGAGAGTGTAATGTAATCGTCCACATTTTCGATCTCTATTTTTTAACGGACCTTCATGTTTCGGTACTCGTAGAGTCCAAAAATCATACAGTTTTGTCAATGTTTCTCCGCCTGTATGTATGAATGTGTGAGTATGTATGTAAGTATGTTTGTACGTTTTTTCGAATGTATATATGTCTGTTTGGTTATCTGAACGTTGTAGGCACTTTAACTTTTGAAAGCTTTATCTATTCGAGTCAGCCTTTGATACACTTTTCCAGTGTCCCAAAATGAAGATCAAGTTCGTTGAGCAGATATTTCTCATAAAAACTACAAAATTTCGAGCATTATCAAAATTTGAAAACAATTTTTTTAAGAGTTTCCAAAAATGTGAGCAATGTTTCTGGTGAAAGGCAAAAAGAATCGCAAATTATCCTAATAGCAATTGCAATTTTAATACAAATTAAAAAAGTTATATGCTTTTCAACATTTTGAACATTTTCAAAAAATTGATGAAAAAGCTATTTTTCTTATAGATTAATGAATTTTAATCGGAACTTTTACTAAATATTATAGTACATCGCAAAACTGTCACAAAGAAATGGTTGAATTATACCAAAATTCATAAAGTAAGAGTATCTTTAAGATTAACAAATTTTGTTTTTTAACTTTCAGAAATTCTGGTCAAACTTTCTGATATATGACAAAAATACTTTTAAGTTCTTGTAATGGCATTTTTAATTCAATGAAAAATCAAAAAGTTATATGGTTTTCAACCTTTTGAAAATTTTCAAAAAGTAGAAAAAGGTATTTTCTTATAGGTTAAGAAATTTCAACCCTAATTTTTACGGGATATCACAATATATTTTGAAATTATCATAATGCAATTTTTCGATTACACCAACATTTTAAAACATAGAAAGTTTCAAAAACCCCGTAATTATAAAAGGACTATTGCATTAATTAAAAAAAAGAATTAAAACGCGAATATCTCAAAACTGACAAATTTTTCGGGTAATCACGTTACTTTTTGGAATTAGCAGCACATTGGACGTAATATTTAGCAAAAAAATCCTGCGAACCTAAAACCATCTTGAATGATATGTTCCATTATTTGTACGATAAGTGAAGAACCAAAACGTGATTTGAGTAATTAAAAAAATATATTTTTGTTTATAAATGCCTCGAAATTCATTGACAGGAATCTTGCGTTATATTGTACTTCATTACCAGGCTTTGATTATTTTTTTTTTATAAATAATTAATGATAGGTAGTTTACAAAAAAAAACAGTCTGTTGTAAATGAATGACTCAATTTTTTAAACAATTTTACCTAATTGAAAAATTAGATTTTTACAATTAAGTGGCGTAATGATTGTATTTTCTAGACATTATGAGTTTTTAATCAACGATTACAGTAAAATAATTTGTTCAAATAATTTCACAATTATTTGGATAATACCTATTTTTTCCAGTATATATAGACCACCTATAGAAAAATCAGAAGACACATTGATCATCACAAAATTGTCAACAGATTATAATATTTCTCGGTACTGCTTTGTTTTGCGCAAACATGTAAATATTGTAAAAAGTATTCATCATTTAAACGATGTATTCTCGTACATAACTTTACTTTTCTTTTATTTCATTGACTGTATGGGGTTCTCATCGCTGGAAAGGAGAAAATTCTTTCTAAAAATAAAATGAAGAAACTTAATTGTTTAGACATATCAAACTTGTTTAAATATTTAGGAATATTCTTAGAAAACAAAGTAGTACCTTAAGATATTGGAATCTCTCGAAAATGGAAATAATTAAATATAAAATAAAAATAATATAAAATGTTTCTTCTGCTTCTTCGAGAGTAAAAAAAAAATAATTGTGTTGTCTTCAGATATTTATTATCAGTAAAATATATGCCGTAACCAACCAATCTTAAACAATTATACAACTACCAGTTATGCTTTGTGTGAATCTAGTATAAAACTTTAATTGAAAAATAAAAGAATCATATTTAAAATAAAAAATCTTATTTGAAATGAAAAATCTTATTCAAAATCCAAACATTGTGGAGAATTTCTTTATTGATCAGCATATGCCAAATACCCAAAACCTATCATAATTAATTATTTTCAACCAAATACAGGAATAATATTAAGTAACTGATTATTTAAATAATAAACAGGAAAAAGAGAAACTGCAGCTTATATTAGTTTGGTAAATATAAAAAGTAGATCGGCTGGTCGATGGAAACAATATTAATTATTTTCGTTTATTTGACAATACAATCTGCAATGTCAATTTTTGTTTACAAATAGCAATGACCTTTGCAGGAATATATAATCTTTGCTAAAAAAAGAAGTTTAAGTTTCGCGCTCTCTCTCCTCTTTTTATTTTTTTTTTATTTTTTCATTTATTAATTTATTATTTATTCATTCGCATATGTGTATGATTGTGATTCTGGAAAGCCAGAAGAATTTGTGATATGTCAGACAGCGAACAAAGAAATACCTGGACCGTGCATTGAAAAAAATGGAAAAATTCGCGAAAGATCCCTTTAATGAAAAAAGGCTTTAACTAAATAAAAAAGTGCCGTTTCTACTGCGAAAATTGTTTTAAGTAATCAAAACTGCTTTATGTATTAAGGGAATTGTAAATTTTCAAAACTTTTTCAAAAAAACGAATAAAATGTTTTTCATACTTATAATGTACGCATAATTTATAATACATCCAATAGGGTTTTAATCGGGAAAAGCTCCGTTTTCGAAAATGTGGAGAAAGAAGTACTTGTTATTACATTTTTTAAATTAAAGTTTAGTCACCTCTTATCAAATATTTAAGAAATAGTTTCTAAGTAGTACCTTTCATTCCCCCCCAACCTTCTTGTATTGTGCCCGGAAGATGCCCCAAAATTCTAAATAGCAGTTTTATATAAAATTCATGCTAAAGACGGTATTTTTTAGAACTGTTTAACACAAATTAGTCTTATACGATAAGCCAAAACTTGCTAAGTATTTTTAAACTAATTTTTAATTGTTCAAAGAATTATTTTTTGTTTTAATATACAGTAGATGAATTACAAGAGTAATATTGCTTTTTTAACAAATTTCGTAATTATTTAATTAATTTGTATTTCTTTTAACAATTTTTTCCTCTGCAAATCGTAAAAAGTTATTATTTCTCGAAATGTTTACAAAATTAACGAATGTTGCGAGTAATATATTTTTTAAGGGTATTTGGCAAATATCTCAAACATTTTCATTTGTTGAAACAATTTTTTTCCTCATGTAAAATTTAAGAGGGCTATTTTTTGCACCTTTTCACATGAAGAAAAGAAAAAATTTAGTTTTTTTCGAAATCCTTACACTATTTCGCTTATTATGTAGTATTTTCTTATTTAAAAAATGTTAACCTTTTTTTTATACAATTATTAGATTTTAAAAAATTTGTTCAGGTACATTGTTTTTTCAGCTTGATTTTGTTGAAATAAGCAAATACTGATTAATAAGCGACATAGCAAGAAAAATTTGTTTGAAAAAAAATGTTTAAATAATTGACAAAAATCCTGAACAAATAAAGCTTACTCTTAAAATTCTTTAATTGGGTAATCAATTTGCAAAAATACTAACTATTCACCATTTAGTATAAAAACTTATACGAATAGAAATTGTTTAAACAATTGAAAAATATGTTGAACAAAAAATGTTATTTTTTACATTCATCAAACATATCATTAACCCAGAAGAATAGTAACTTTTCACGATTTACTGGAAAAAAATCGTTAAAAAATAATAATTATTCAAACAATAAAAAATTAGTTAAAAATGATTGGCAACTTGTCACTTATCGAAACATGATTCACACAAATTTGTACCTCCTTCTTGGATGAACAAATTTTGTTCATGTCATTTTTTTCGTAGCTCGTGTTATTCGTCTACAAATTAGATTTTTCTGTTTTCAATGCTGTTTTATACGAATAAAACAAAAACTACGCGTCATATCAAAAAGTAAGTCATTAGAAATTTGTAAATCTTTTTTAGGTGCACAATTTTGGTGAAATGATCTTTTCTCGTATCTTGCATAGTTTGACAGCAAAATGGAATTTTTGATTTTTCATCATTTTTTTGTGCGATCAAAATTTGAATTTTTTGAAAAATAAAAAATT
>CAKNYM010051711.1:23929-48342 GCA_932195095.1 Andricus curvator
TTTCTCGTATCTTGCATAGTTTGACAGCAAAATGGAATTTTTGATTTTTCATCATTTTTTTGTGCGATCAAAATTTGAATTTTTTATTTTTCAAAAAATTCAAAAAACTGTTATAAAAATATTATGAGGTGTTCAAAAAGCAACGTTTTTCTCCTCTTGACTTTTTTTTCATATCGTGCATTTTTCGGCCTAAAATGTTCATTTTCGTTTTTTTTTGAATTTTGAAAATGCTATAACTCCAGTAATTCTTTTTTTATCACGAAAATTCATTAGGATATTTTGTTCCTCATTTTGCGTACTACTAATAACCGTACATAGAATTTTCGAATCTTCAAAAAAAGTTGTCTCAAAAATTTTCAAAATGTGCTCACTTTTTGAATTTTTATCCAAAATAGCTGGTTAACGAACTCGTTCTTTCTTTTTAGGTCGTAAAAAAGTGTGCCAAAGCTTAATCAAATCTGATCATTTTTTCGAAAGTTATCGTGGCTACAGACAGACAGACAGACACCTTCGTAAAAATCGTTTTTTCTGACTCAGGAGGTCTCAAAACGTGGAGATTTGATGAAAACCGACTATGTCAAATTTTACATAAAACCAATACCTTCTCATTAGAATGAGAATGTAAAAAAGACCGTCTTGGGCATGAATTTGACATAAAACTGCTATTTTGTATTTTTCGGGGCATTTTCGGGCATAATAAAAGGGGATGATGAAGGTCAAAAATAAAAGTTATTGGATGGAAATTATTTCTTGAGCATTCCTCAAGATGAGGATAAACTTGAGATTTAGAAACCCCATTGTTATTTCAAAAACCAGGGTGCACGGGTTAATGTTGACCCTCAAAAAAAAAGATAATTTATTTTTTCGGAAAAAATTGGGAGTGGGTTTTTGTTCACCATAAATCGAATTTTGGGCCACCCTAATGTATTACAATACAATTACGGAGTCAAAGTTTACTTTCCTCTCACACGTAAAATTCAAAAAACTTTTTTATGCATAACATATATTTGTGACATTTTATGCATCTAATCATCCAGATCACAAATGTCGCTGCCATCTTAGACACGTGCAAAATATTTACAATATAAAAATGTTTTTGAAGAATGTTAAATGGGCCACGTCAAATAGATAAAATGTATTGACTACTTCTTATGTACACTGTCGATGATCATCAAGGTTTTGGCTGAAAAACATGTTTTTTCAGTGGAATAAATGAGGTGCTGAAACTATGTCTTACCTTCACTCACAAGTGATTACAATCGAATTGTTATTAAATATTTAATAAATTATTATCAAATACTTGTGTAAACAAAATTTTTGACCGACTGTTTCCAATCCAATGTTAAAAAAATGCATTTATAAGAAAATAATTAATAATCATTTATTTATGCAATTTTAGAAATTTGGTGTCAAAAGATGTTATTAAGATACAATTAGAAATATTTATCATTAGCATACATATTTTCAAGGCCATGGCTACGTGTAGAGTAAGTCATCTATCTATTTGACTATTCGTACCAACTGTTTACTATTACTGCTGTTTTTGGTTACCGTTAGATTAATATTGTTAGATCAATATAATAACATAGAACAGTTTTGACAATTCCAAATAATTTTCGCAATTCACACGGTAATTTTTACTGATCAAATCCTTTTTTCATTGGAGAGAAATTTCCCGAATTTTAAAATTTGTTTCCATGTACGGTCCTGGTATGTTTTTTAAAATGAATTCTTCTGCTCTGACTTCTTCTGTCTTCCCACAATCACAATCACGCACATATACGAATAAATTATTAATAAATAAATAGATGAAAAAATTTTCTTAATTAAAAGAGGAGAGATACCACGAAACTTAAACTTCATTTTTAAACAAAGATTATATATTCCTGCGATTGTCATAGAGAAATTGCATTTTCAAATAAACGAAAATAATTAATATTTTTTCCATCGACAAGCCGATCTATTTTTTATATTTACCAAACTAATATAAACTGCAGTTTCCAATTTTTTCGCTAATTATTTAAATAATTTTAGGCATAACATTATAAATTTCAATGGTTTTTGGGTATTTGGGACATGATGATCAAAAAAGGAATTCTGCACAAAGTTTTTACTTTAAGTAAGATTTTATATTTTCCTATTAAAATTGTACACTAGTTTCACACAAAGTATAACTGTTAGTTGTATAGTTGTCTATCATTGGTTGCCATACTCTAAAGATATAACAAAAAGGGATTTAAAAAATAAGTAATCATTTATTTCGACTATTTTTTCTATAAATGTTAATGGCGCTGCTTAGAATGAATAAATATATTACATTTTTAAACATTATATTACAAATAAAATTTTTTACGCTACGAGGTTTCGAACCTACATACATATATACCTGAATCTGTTGCCTAACAGTCGGTAGTCTTAACCATTACTATATACCTACAGAATTGAAAGTCAGTGAAAAAACCATTCTCATAAGCCACAGCTCAAAAAAGTTATAACAACAGTTTTTTAACTCTTTTTTCTCAGTAATTTTTTTATTATTATACGTAATAATATGCATGTAAAATGAATGAAATGTTAACAGGAATATAAATAAAATAATTTAAATCGATTACAATTCTTGTTCGTGTGATATTTTGTTTTTTCGCCTTTAAGACTATTTTACAACTTTTGATAATGACACAAAATGTCATTTTTGATGAGCATTAAAGATTTGTATCAATGAAACTTAGATATTTTATAGCGTACTGCGACAATTTTTGTAATAACGAATTTTTTTTAAACTTTCCTGTAACGTTTTGCTTTTTAGGTGTTTTAGACTATTTTACAAAGAATAAGAATTTTATCAAATGCAATTTTTTTTCAAAATTCACAATTCATCATAAAGATGAAACTCTGAATTTGTTTCCTTAAAAAAAAAAAAAAAAAAAAATTGTTTTCGCGATCTTTGTATTTATAGTTTTTCGAAATTTTAAAATACATGAACAGTCTTAAAGTCTCGTTGAATTGATATTAGATAAACTTTTATTTTCCAGCCTGCTGGCCTTAAAAAATTGACTTGCTTACACTTCCATTTTTTACAGAATTTTCTTAAAACTAACCCTTAAAAAACTAACATCCATCCATACCTTATATCTAAGACCGCACGCTCTTATCGACTTGCCTCCCTCGCTTCGCCTCGCTCGCATGTCCCTACTTTTCGCATTACCTGGCATTGCCAAACTCTGCTTCCGCGGCTAATACCTAATACTTATCTACTATTTACAACATTGACAGATTACTTATATCTACTTCCTCTTCTATTTACAATCTTTCCTCTCCATTCCTCTTCCTTCTTCCTTTTCTTCTTCTCCATCTTACCCAACACTCTCTTCACCCATGCTACTGCCCTTTTGTCCCCCCTTTCATGCATCAATACCTCCATGCTTACCCCACTCCTTTCCACCTATACGCACTCCTCCAACCAGTGCTCCACTCTTGCATCCCCCTTCCCACACAGTTCACACATTCTCTTCTCCCTAGAGAGCCAGTACCTATTAAAACCCTCCATGCAACCACATTTCATCATCGCTATAAGCTCCTGACTTCCTTTATCTCCTTTCTCACATAAATATTGCGCTCTCGCCCTTGGCATAATCCACACATTCTATACCATTAAGCTATTTCTCTTTCGGCGAGCCTCTAGGGGTAAGCGTGACACTACCCGATTCGGGTAGTGTTTCTAGGTGGATAGTTTCTTGTAGTAAATAACTACAAGTGTGGGCTCACCACACCCACGGCCGCCAACAGCAACGCAGTAGTATCAGACGGTCACCCATCCAAGTACTAACCGCGCCCAACACTGCTTAACTTCAGTGATCTAACGGGAACTGGTGTTTCCAGTGTGGTATGGCCGTTGCCATTATATAATAATATATATATATATATATATATATATATATATATATATATATAATCATAATCCACACATAGTTCCCATTAAACCTTGTCTCTCTTATTCTCTCTTCCCCTGCTGTCTTCTCTCTCTCCATGCCGTTTTTCTTAACCAACTCATATACCTACCTTCCTTCCTCGTGCTTCCTTCTCACTTCATCCATCTGCAGTCCATTCGTTCTAAAATACCTTTCCCTTTTAAACTCCATCTTTCCACCCCCTCTCATGTTCTCCTCCTCCCACCAATACTCCATAACCAGCTTACTTCCCCCCTCTTCCAAAAATTTCTCCTCATATTTACACGCTCGACTCCCTGCTAGAATCCCTGCACTCGTTCTCCCTGTCTCCTTCCTGACAATATAATTAGGCGTGTTCCTTGCCAACCCTAGTGTCCACTTTACATACCTCTCCTGTGTCCTATTTACCTCTTCACTTTCCTTCCACCCCCACGCCTCTACTCCAAACAATAGCACACTCATCTCTAGCAAGTCAAACAATTTCATTCTCCTTCCAAAATCATCTGCGAATAACTTCTTTCGCAACCCCCACACCTGCCTCATCGCCACATTTGCCCTCCTCACTCTCTCTTTTATGTGACCATTCACGCCGCCATTCCTCCGAAACAAGAAGCCCAGGTACACAAACTCTTTCACCTCCTGCACCGCCTTTCCCTTCCACTTCAACTCCCCTCCCTTATCCCTCCCCACTCCTTTTCTGAACACCATAACTTTGCACTTTTCCGCATTCAACTCTAACCTGTTCTTATCCAGGTATCTTCTCAACCTCTTCATTATTTCCTTTAAGGCCTCCTCGCTTCTTGCCAGCAACACTATGCCATCTGCATACGCTAGTGACCAAATTCTAACATCTCCTATCCTGACTCCTCCTACCACCGTTGAAATGATATTAAAAACGTTCTTCTATATGATTTACAAGATTTAAATATTTGTGTTTAACTTTTATTTTCAAACATGTAAGCCGCATTTTATCTCACACATTTTTTCTTATACATACATACATACATAGATTAGCAGTTCGAACTCGAAAGTTCATTGCCTCACTACCCGATTCGGGTAGTGTTTCTAGGTGGATATTTACTACCAATGTGGGCCCACCACACCCACGACGGGCCAACAGTACGCAGGTATTCCTGAACGGTTACCCATCCAAGTACTAACCGCGCCCAACAATGCTTAACTTCAGTGATCTTACGAGAACTGGTGTTTTCAGCGTGGTATCGCCGTTGGCGATTTTTTTTATTTTTTTTTTTATAAAGACATTTTTTCTTATAAAGACAAAAAATTGCAAGTTCAAATTTTTCTGAAAATGTTTGTTAAATGTGTTTTTATCATTTACAAACAAGTAAATTGTTGCGATTTTGTAGAGATTAACTCATTATATATAACACTCTGTCAGAAACTTTGAAACAAGAATAGCCCGACTAGAACCCGCCTAGGAATTTTGACATAAAAATAGCCTACACAGAGGATTACAATTTTGTTGAAATAGCTCGACTAGTTCCAAACCAGCCCCCGACTAGAAATGTTCATTAAAAAGAACCCAACTAGCTACCGACCAGTCTCTGACTAGGGACATTTTCTACAACATTTCTCCGACTAGCCTATTCACCTATTAAAATTAAATTATTTAAAGTTTGATTTTTTTTAATTTATTGATGGGATTATACATATTTATTTACCTACGCAATTATATTAGTTTTATTGATTAAAAAAACATACATTCAAACTAATTTTAAATTGTTGTTCATATTTAGAACACGCATGGAATCAGTATTTTGTTTATTCATGGTGCTTTGAGATTGGTAATACATTTTATGTGGATTTTAGTGATTGCATACAAATTTTAGCAACGCATCGTAAACAGCAAATACAATTGTATTTTATTCGTTTTTTTTTAGAAAATCATTATGAATTGAAAATATAACTCTTGAACAATTTTTGTAGTAAAACGGTAATTTTTATTACCCAGTCAAAACCTTCTTTCATAGCAGGAGGAATTTTTTCTTCTTGTTCCTTATTTTAATAACTGTAAGTTACTTAATATTACGGAAATATTTGATTCAGAATTATTAATATTTATAGTTTTTAGATATACGGGACCTACTGTTCAAAAAATAAATCTCCACAAAATTGTTTATTTTAAATAAGCTTCTTTATTTTTCTGTTAAAAATTGTCAATAAATTCAAATTTGAAAATAAATATGTTTCGTTGAAAATCTCTTAAACAGTTTTTTAACCATGTAACATTCAGTTTTGGCCAAATTCAAAAACCAATTAGTGTACTAGAGTTATAAGTATTAAACTTATTATAAACTTTATTTTTTAATTCTATGTTTTAGCATAAAAATATATAACCAATAACCAATTTTTGAGTATCCAACAAGTAATGAAATAAACGCATTCGACTTCCTTTCCAGGTAAACTTTAAGTAATAAGTACACAAGGTATTATAGAAGGATACACGCAGTAGCAGATCTTATAATTTAAACAAAATTTTACATGCGAATAAAAGTCAGAAATTTTTCGGGCTGGATATTCTTGATTTTTTCACTCTCATATAGAAACAACAATTTCAGAAATTAAGTAAAACTTAAGTGAAAATATATACGATACAATTATTTAATTATATATTTTTTTTAGGACTGAAGTCATCTGCTGGATTCGATAGACATTACACGTTTATCTAATCTGTCAAATAGTAGGGACAGAAGAAGGTGGTGTCGTCGTATCTCGGATCTTGATTTACGCATTTGTCTGTAAAAAATAATGTACGTAGATAATGATATGAACCTTTGGGTTTGAAAAGGAGTTTCAAAAAATTTTCAATAAGACTTGAATGATCAAACTGATTTTTTGAAATAAAAATCATTTTCATTGCACGCTGCGCGCCTAGAGCGTGCAATGAAAAGCGTGCGTTTAATGCGTGTATCTCGACTGAACGTTTTAAAATATCATGAATATTGTGACCTAAATCGAAAACTGTGATCAGCGAAAGTCAGGGAAGGGCAGAGAAAGCCGGAAAAACTCAGGGAATTGTCGATAAATTAAACTTGAAGTTAATTTGATTATTTTAATGCAAATTTAATCATTTCTTCAAAAAGTCAGTCGTTGTGGATGAAAATTCAACTGCTTTGCAAAAAGTTCGTCTGTTCGGTGTTGAAGTTTATTTATTTTCATGTAAATATCATCCTTTTTTGTTAAAAATCACAACTGTTTGGTTTAAAATTAATCTGTTTTGGTTGAAGATTGAACTATTTTGTTGAAGATTTTTTCTTTCTTGGTTGAATTCAACTGTTTTTTGTTATGGACTAAAATATATTTTAGTTGAAATATCATTTATTTTGTTAAGAACTCGTCTTTTTTGGGTTCAAAATTCAATTATTTTGGTAGAAAGTTCATATTTTTATGTTAAAAATCAAAGTCTTTGTTAAAAGTTCATTTTTCGGGTTGATAACTCAACTGTTTTGCAGGAGATGCGCGCCTTTTTGGCTTGAAAGTTCAAGTCTGTTGTTGAATATTCCTCTTTCTGGTCTAAAAATTAGTATGTTTTGGTTGAGGATTGAACTAATTTGTTGAAATTTGGTATTTTTTTGCTTAATTCAAATATTTTTGTTTGAAAATTTAAATATTTGTTGGTGGAAATATCAACTATTATTACACTTTTTGCTGATAATTAATTTTTTTTTATCGAAGATTTATCATTTTAGATAAAAATTTAACTATTCAAAGTGACTTATCGTCCCGAATTTTCGGGGCGACTAGTCCATTCCCTTTTGCAACTCCCACATTTTTCGGGACTAGACACAGCCTTAACTATTTTTTTGAAAATTCCTTTTTTCTTGGTTAACAATTAATTGTTTCAACCCACCATTTAATTATTCGATTTTTGATTTGAAATTTTTATTTTGAGTTGAAAGCTCAAGTATTTGGTTGACAATTCATGTACTTTACGTATGTCTTACGTAATTTGTGGATGAACCCTTATAAAATTCTGTATGACTTTTGCCACTGGAAGTATTTGAAATGAATTTATAAACAAACATTTTTATTTGCATTAACGTTATTTATCTCCTAGGTGTAAAGTTGTTTTTTATTATATATATATGCAAAAAAACATTTAAAATTTAAAAACATTTAAAATGGCCAGGGGAAATGAAAAATGGGACAGGGAATAGTCAGGAAAAGTCTGAGAATTTCGAAATTAGGATTTTAAGGCTACTCGGAAATTGTTTTTCAATTTGACTTTGAAGACGGTTCTCGAAGCACCTGCCGCTTTGATGATTACATTATCAATGTGACACTCGCTCTTCGCTTTCGACAATTAGGTTATACAGACGGTTCTGAGTTTGAAAAAAAACAATGTAAACAGAATGAAATGGAATGTAAGAAGTAGGCATGTTTTCCGATATAATGTTAATGAAAAAATACACAAAATGACTTTTTGTTAGAGATTATCTTTTCAAAATTTTTTTCAAATTTATTACAGAGCGATTAAGTCAGTTTGAAAACGATATTAAGAATAATTTCACTGTATTTTAAAAGTATCCTAATATACATAGGTAATCTACTTGATTATTAATTATGTAGCGCTTTTCAAATTTGTATCCAATATAACAATTTCATTAGTTTAATTTGTAAATCTTGTTGAAAACTCGAAATCATGACTTAAACTTACGGTTCTCTGAAAACAAAATTGCATAATTTCAAAAATGTTCTGACTTTTGAATTGGAATTTCATAATCTATCAGAAAAATAGTTTTCTTTCTATTTTTTGTATATATTTTCAAAATGTTTATCAAGATAACTTGCAAGTCGTTTGTCATCTAGAAGAACAATTGACAACGATTTCTGATAATCTTAAAAAAATTTTGTTCTAAATTTTGAAAATGCTCTAAAGTCTAAATCTTTTAGGTTTTTTTTCAGATTTAACTGGTTAACGAACTTGACCTTCATTTTGAGACCCTATAAAAGTGTATCCAAGATTTGTTTTATTTATAAAATCTTCCAAAACTTTACGTGGCTACAAAATTCAGGTAACCAAATAGACATACGGACAAAACTTGATCATTTACGGATTATGTGAGTGCCAAAACGTAAAGATCAGTTAAAAAGTAAAAATATAAAATTCTGTCGATTTCATTACACTATGATGAATGAGAATGTGGAAAATTAAAATTTAATTAAATCCGCAAAGAAATAAATTTACGTACGCATAAGATCATCTCGGTTCGTTGCATCAAAATATTTGTGAGGGGTTATGCCGTTTATACAGTGATAACTCTGGCCCAATGGGCCCGGCTCAATGCAATGATCTGTAAATCAATTTAATGATCATCAATAGTTATTCTAGACAACGTTTACAGCAATTAATCTCAGGCAATTTTAAATCATTGAATGATAATATGTTGATTAATTACGAAATAGTGTGGAAAAATAGCCTATTGAAGGAAAAACAGCGTGAAAAAGCACACAATCTGCTGTCTTTGTTACATTAACTAGTTATCAACTTAGAGATTCGAAAAATTATGTCGTGAGTGCTTTACTGTAAAGAAGTTATTGCGAAAAAATGGCTGAATTTAAGGTGTGCATATCACCTATTTTTCTAAGCACTTTCAAGTATACATTATTGAAACTCAATTTATCATATTGCTGTATGTAAGTTAATTTTTAGAAACATCAAATGATTTTCCTGTCACGAATCAAATTTCCAAATGTAATATTATGCATAAAATATGTTGTTGAACTTACCCATAGCCTCCTTTCGTGTAATCCAATTATCATTATAAGGAAGAACTTCTTGCTTAGGCTTAGGCGGAGGCGGAGGCGGATTCTTATTCTCAGCACATTCTCTACTGTAAAATAAGTAGAAGAGAAAAACAAAAGGTAAAAATCGCATGGCTGTTACTGTTAAAAAACTTTAAAAACAAATTTCTTTCAAGCTGTGTCACCGAATAGCTGAATATTCCTTCAGCGTTGTTACTCTATTTATACAAAATGTACCTCCACTTTTTTCTGAAGATTGTAAAATGTGCCAACTATGATTATAGTGGATAAGTACTACATATTTTCTCATCTGGGTGAACAATTGCGTTATCATTGTCATGTGATAAAACTCAGTATTTTAATTGTGTTTTTGTCTTTTGAGAATGATAATCTGTTTTGTACAATATACTGAAAAATAATGTTTTTATTTTCAGATGGCAAATAATAAAATATGAGGTCACCATGCAACTTAAACTTCTTTCTTGAATGAGTGTTGTATTTTTCCTGCGATCGCCATACCTATTTTAGACGAAAATGTGATATTATTGGTAAGCCGATTCATTTGAAATATTAATTAAACTAATATAAACTGTACTTTTCCTTCTTCTGGCTCATTATTCAAATTATTAATTACTTAATATTATGGAAGTATTTAATTGAGAATTATTTATATTTTTAGAATTTGTAGGCATTTCGAAATTTTTAATCAGAAGAAGAGTTCTCAAAAAAGCTTTTATTTTAAATCATGTCTTTATTGTTCTCATTGACAACGAATGTGGAAAATTCACATTTCAGAGGTGCGAAATTGATGTTATATCAAAAAAATTTCTTTGCGTGAGCAATCTGAATAGCTGCACTATTAAAATAGTTTTAGACATTTCTTATTGTGGTTGTCTGAAGTTTGACACCAATGTTTTTTTAGTTGATGGGTGAAAAATTGAAAAAATCGACACAATTCGCTTAGAAACTTGTTTCAGAAAAGTTATTTCGTATTCAAGTAAAAGATTTTTTTATCATTAACCCTAACCCTAATTACACAGGCGCACAAAAAAAGGGTGCAATGTAGGAAAAACGACCTATATAGCATTGAAGTATTTAGTCAAAATCTCAATTGATTGAAATTTTCTGCTGAGCTGTTTTTTTAAACTCGAATTTGACTTTTTAGTTTGGGTCAAATTATCCCAAGTAGGCCACCATAAATCGAAAGTCTTTTCTTTTGCTGTAAAATTAATTTTTGAGTAGTCCTTATGTTCGATGAGATTTCCCCAGGTTTTGATAGCAAACAAAAATTTTTTGCGAAAGTTATTAACCATGAAAATTTAATGTTACAACATGATCAACATTTTTCTCGTGAACGGCTGAACGGATTTTGACGATTCTTATGTTGAAATTTTTGTTTAGAAGCGTCCGTTCAAAAAATCTTCCTTCTGAATATCAAAACATGAAATAAAAAAAACATACCAACAGTTTATGAACAAATTGTACTTTTTTTCTCATAGAAGAAAAAATTTGTTTGGAAGATATTCTTCATTCTCTACGTAGACATATTTTTAGTAAGATTTCCTTGAATATTGTATTCTTTTGTTCTCAAATGACTTGTGTAGGGAATTTCTTTATCTTTTTATTCCTTTTACATACGGTGGTCGGGAAGCAAAAAAAAGTCTTCTTGAAACACCTAAGAAAAGTGAATGTGGCATGCTCTTTCGGGTACCTAGGAGTGCTCAAAAATCGTTGAGACAAAATCTGAACAGATCCTTTTCGCGAGAAAACCACTTTTTTGTTCAGTCAAAAGTAGCAATAATTGGATTTTTGAGAATATCTTCTCAGGGATGTATTTTATCACAAAATTTGTTCGTATATGATTTGTAGAGAATTAAATTACCTTTCAAACGAGCCCTATAACTTTGAACAATATTAATTGGTTGCCGAGATGGAGCGCATATCATTAGGCCATAAATACCGAAAATAGATTTTCGGGAATATCTCCTGAAGAATGTATCTTATCACTAAAGTATTTTGCACATAATTTGTAGAAAATTTGATCACCTTCAAAATGAGCCCTATAACTATCAAAAATATTCATTGGTTACTGAAATAGAGCGCATAATAGTGAAGTCAATTAGTGAAAAAATCGGTTTTTTCGAGATACCTCCTCAGGAATATATTTTATCCATAATATGATTATTGGTGTTGGTAGAGGACTCAATTACCTTCAAAATGAGCTCTTGAACATTCGAAAATGTTCAATATCCACCAAAATAGAGCGCCTCAACGTGGACCCTTTTTGATCATTTTTCAGGAAAATCGTTGAAAATCAGTTTTTTAAATCTTTTGTTTTTTTAGACCTTGATTCGACTTTTTTTAGCACATTAATGAGAAATTTTTGAAAAACTGATTTTCAACGATTTTCGTGAAAAATGATCAAAAAGGGTCCAGATTGAGACGCTCTATCTCGGTAGCTATTGAACAATTTCGAATGTTCAAGGGCTCGTTTTGAAGGTAATTGAGTCCTCTACCAACACCGATAATCATATTATGGATAAAATATATTCCTGAGGAGGTATCTCGAAAAAACCGATTTTTTCACTAATTGACTTCACTATTATGCGCTCTATTTCAGTAACCAATGAATATTTTTGAAAGTTATAGGGCTCATTTTGAAGGTGATCAAATTTTTTACAAATTATGTGAAAAGTGCTTTAGTGATAAGATACATTCTTCAGGAGATATTCCCGAAAATCTATTTTCGGTATTTATGGCCTAATGATATGCGCTCCATCTCGGCAACCAATTAATATTTTTCAAAGTTATAGGGCTCGTTTGAAAGGTAATTTAATTCTCTACAAATCATATGCAAACAAATTTTGTGATAAAATACATCCCTGAGAAGATATTCTCAAAAAACCAATTATTGCTACTTTTGACTGAACAAAAAAGTGATTTTCTCGCGAAAAGGATCTGTTCAGATTTTGTCTCAACGATTTTTGAGCACTCCTAGGTACCCTAAAGAGCATGCCACATTCACTTTTCTTAGGTGTTTCAAGACTTTTTTTGCTTCCTGACCACCGTACAGGTTTATTATTATTATTTATTTATTTTTTTTTTACAATTTTTAAGATTCCATCAATATTCAATATGTGTATCAAGGAAATGCAATTTTGAATTCATCAAGCATCCTGATGCCGCACAACATGCTCTGAGCACCTGTGCGTCACACTAAAAAATTCATATCCCTTGAAATAATAGAACCTGCTCAATTATCTAAAATCAATTGATTTTTTCAAACTAATTCACTTTCTTAGATTCAGAGAAAAGATTTCTGGAATGCATGTTTTTAAACAAAAATTTCAACGTAAGAATCAATAAAATCCGTTTAGCCGTTCACGAGAAAAATGTTGATCATGTTGTGATATTAAATTAATTTTCATTTTTAATAACTTTTGCAAAAAAATTTCGCTTGCGACGAATCCATAGTTTTTTTAACATAAGGGCTATTAAAAAATTCATTTTATAGCGAAAAAAACGACTTTTCATTTATAATAGCGAACTTGGGATAATTTGACCTAAACTTAAAATTCAAACTCGAATAAAAAAAAAACTATCAAGGAGAAAATTCCAATCAATGCAGATTTTGACTATGCTGGGCCATTACTGCAATGCTATATAGGTCGCTTTTTTGGCTTCCTACATTTTTTTGTGTCCCTCTGTTATGATATAAATAGCGATTAACGAGATGAAAAAGGGTACTTTGATTTTGAATTTACTTTTTGAAATACTGAATAATAAATGTCCATGTTAAATGCTTGAAAAAACTCTGTAAATAAGAATATAATGTGTAGAAATAGATGAAGATGCTTGAGAATTCATTTTTTTATCGAAGATTTATGATTTTGGTTAGAGATCTAACTATTTTGTTGAACATCCCTTTTTTCTTGGGTCGTAATTAATTGTTTCAGCTAAACATTGAGTTCTTCCACTTTTGGTGTCAAATTGAGCTTATTAAGTTGAAAACTAAACTATTGGGTTGATAATTAACATTCTTTATCTCCTAGGCGTAAAGTTGATTTTTATTATACCTATTACAAAAATTGAGAACAGCCAGGGGAAATGAAAAATGGGACAGGAAAAAGTCAGGGAACGTCTGGCAATTTCGAAATTAGGATTTTAAGGCAACTCGTAAATTGTATTTCAATTTGACTTTGAAGACGGTTCTCGAAGCATCTGCTGCTTTGATGATTATATTATCAATGTGACACTCGCTCTTCGCGTTCAACAATTAGGTTACACAGACGGTTCTGCCTTGGAAAAAAAAACAATGTAAACAAAATGAAATGGAACGTTAGAAGAAGTCATGTTTTCCGATATAATGTAATTGAAAAAATGCGCGAGGTGACTTTCTGTTAGAGATTATGTTTCTAAAGTTTTTTTTTTTAATTTACTGCAGACGGATATTTGAGATTCATGGACAACTCTACAAAAAATTGTAGTCAGTTTCAAAATGATATTAAGAATCATTTCACTGTGTTTTAAAAATATCCCAAACTGCATAGATTCACGCCTCCTCAGAATAAAGTTTGAATCAAATGAGCAGGCTAAATTTTGTACCTCAGAAATGATGTTTTGGGGATGATTCCTGAGTATTTTTACAGAATATGAAAGAAATCGTTAGGCCCCCTCTTACAATAACTCGATATTTGTTGTTTTTTGATCAATTTATTGATTTTTTCGAGAGGAAAAAGTAATAAGTAACGTTTTCTGTACTAAGAACCTTCAATTTTGCGCCCAAAATAAGCTCCTGTGTGATTAATATTGATTGACTTTCCGATCGCTTTTAGATTTTGAAAAATATGTGGAAGACATCATTTTTTTTCAGATTTCACAATTTTGGTCCATTTGTCGTAAAAATTCTGAAAAACAGAAAGGAAGTCCGAAAATTTCCGAAGAATTGAAAAAAAAAGAATGTTCTTGCATGAATAGTTCAGAAGTTATGACCTCTTAAAGTGATTGTTCAGTGAAAAAAACTTTGAAGGTTTTTTTTTTTGCACAATATCTCATACCCTGTACATCCTAGATGAATGTTGTGGAAAAATAAATTGAAGAAGATTAAATTATCTTTAAGACTCAAAAAAAAAATTAATTCTAGCTTTTATAGAACAGAAGTTATAGTCTCTTATAACAGGCTGCTTTTTGTGGAACTTTATTATGGATCGCATTATTGATTGAAATTTAGCTCGTATATATTGCATCAGCACCTTTCACTATTTTCTTTAACTCTTATACTTTAAATTCCACAAAAAGCAGCCTGCTATAAGAGACTATAACTTCTGTTCTATAAAAGCTAGAATCAATTATTTTTTTTTAGTTTTGAAGATAATTTAATCTTCCTCAATTTATTTTCACACAATTTACACGTGGGATATACAGGGGATGAGATGTTGTGCAAAAAAAAAAAACATTAAAATTTTTGTTCACTGAAAAATCAGTTTAAGAGGTCATAACTTTTGAACTATTCATGCTAGAACATTTTTTTTTTAATTCTTCGGAAATTTTTGGACTTTCTTTTTGGTTTTTGGCATTTTTACGAAAAATGGACCAGGATTGTGAAATGTTGAAAAAACTTATGTCTTCTACATATTTTTCAAAATCTAAAAGGGATCGGAAAGTCCATCAATATTAGTCACACAGGAACTTATTTTAGGCGCAAAATTGAAGGTTTTTAGTACAGAAAACGTTACTTATTACTTGTTCCTTTCGAAAAAATCACATAAATTGATCAAAAAACAACAAATATCGAGTTATTTTAAAAGGGGGCCTAACGTTTTTTTTCATATTCTGTAAAAATACTCAGGATGCATCCCCAAAACATAATTTCTGAGGTACAAACTTTAGCCTGCTCATTTAAGTGAAACTTGGTTTTGAGGAGGCGTGGGTAATTTACTTGATTATTAATTATGTAGCACTTCCTAAATTTGTGTTCAGTGGAACAATTTTGTGAGGATAATTTGTGCATCTTCTTCTCAAAATCAACTCAATCACTCAAATTCAGGACTAAAACTTATGGCTCTCTTAAAAGAAAATTGCATAATTTTGAAAATGATTTAACTTTTTGATTAAAATTGTTTAATCTATCAGAAAAAGAGTATTTCTATTTTTTGAAAAGTTTTGAAATGTCCATTGAAATGATTTGCAAGTCTTTTTGTCATCTATCAGAACCTTTAACAAAAATTTCTGATAATCTTAAAAGAATTTATTGTACATTTTTTAAATGCTCTGAATTTTTTTTGGTTGGATTAATTGGGTTAACAAACTTGACCTTTATTTCGGGACCCCGAAAAAGTGTAACACAGACTGTTTTGATGAGTCAAAACTTTCAAAAGTGAACGTGTTTACAATATTCAGGTAACTAAATAGACGGCCATACGAGTATAGACATACGGAGAAAATTTTATCATATCTAGATTATGTAAATGCCAAAACGTAAATATCCGTTAAAAAATAGAAATCAAAAATTTTTTGATTTTATTATACTCTGATGAATGAGAATGTAAAAAATTATAATTTGATTATAAGCAACGTTTATAACGTTATTTATAACGTTAATAAGCATGGTTTATAACTATCGTCTCATAATTTTTCAGCTTTTCTTTACCTTTTTAGTTAGGAACAAATGTGGGCGTCCGCATGAAAATGATCCTTATGGCCGATATGGAGTTACATACAGAATCATATAACCGGATAAGCTCCCGGCATTTTAAGCCCAAGACGAACCCTTTAGGTTTAAAAACGTGTCGCTGGGGCATTTTTGAAATTGTAACATCGAAAAACCGCTTTTCGAGAAAAACGCATTTAATGTTGGCGAGAACCATAAGCGCACATGTTACAATTTTTCTTTGAAAATGAAATATACCCATTTCCGCTTGCTTTCAGGACATACATATAGTGTAAAAAATGCAGTATAGGTATTAGTATTATTCGCCACTTAAATAAAAAAATAATAATCTTGACCCTGACTTAGAAAATTTGTCATGAGGACGCCCACAAATAATAAATAATAATATTAATTTAAACAAAAAGGCTCTCAAGGAAAATTTATATTTAATATGATATATGTGTAGAAAATTTGAAGAATGTTTCAAATATCTATTTTATTTCAGACAAATATAATAACAAAAAAGAAAGAGATTGTTTAAGAAATGATTCTCTCTATATTGTTTATTTATTATATGTTCATAACTAAAAAGACAAAGTAAAGTTAAAAATTTTTAAAATAAACCGCAACTTTCTAATTATCTAAGAGAAGACAGTTATAATCAATAATAAAATGTTAAAAAAATTATGTTTATTAACTTGCATTAGTTATTATCTCATAAAGTAAAAAGTTGACAAAAATTAATTATTAAGTCACTCGAAGCGAAAAGTGAATAAAAATTGGAATATTTCAGAAAAGACCGCAAATTTCTGGCATTATTGAAAGAAAATATTATTAAAAATAATAATAAATTGTTTAAAGAATTATGTTTGTTAACTTGAATTAATTATTATCTGACTCCAATTGAAAATTCGATCAGAAGTGAAAAATTTCAGAAAAAACTGTAACTTCCTATCATTATTCTGAGATAATATAATTATAAATAATAATGAATTATTTAAGAAATTTCTGGTGAATTTAATTGATCATTGCCTTGCTCTAATTGAAAAGATTAAAATAAGTTGAAAATTCCGAAAAACCGCGAATTTTCAAATCTATTCTAAGAGAAAATTGCTAAAAACAATAATAAATTGTTTAAACAATTCATTTAAACTTATAGTTATTAGTATGAAGTAGGATTTTATGTATTATAAACAATTTGTATTTCAAAAAACCGCAAAAAAATTATATTTAGCGCCAGAAACTCGCGAAACACAATTTTTCACTTATGGGGTTTTTGGGACCCTATAAAACAGACTTATGGTGGTGATATTTAAAAATTGAGTTTTTATTCGTATTCTATTGCTAACTGTGAAAAGAAATGTTGAGTTTCAACTCGATACACCTAATATTGACGATTCTGAATAAAACTTACAAAAACGTCTTTTTTCTTATGGGAAATATGTGTTAAACTTCATGGGGCTTGCGGAACCTATAAATATAATTTTAAAAATACGAATTTTTTGGGGGGGAGGATTCGAAAAAGTTTGGGGGCGATATGCATGCAAATTCGAGAAAAAATATTTCCAATGCATTCTGATGAGCACATTAGTTTACAATGAGGGGTTTTCCTAATTTATGATCCGCTTACGAATTTCTACCTTTCAGGTAGTTGTTCTGGATTAGGACAAAGCTTGTACTTATATTTGAATTTTGGGTGTGCTAAAATCTTGTCTTATGGCGCTGGCCTTTGAGTTAACTTAATTTTAAACGTGAAAATCTACAGTTTACTGCCTTAATTTTACCAGGTAACATGAACAATAGACGCACCAGTTTATAATGGTGTCTATACTGTATAATAATCCCTCTTTCTCATTAGCATTTATGGCAAATAACAGAGCTGTCAGAACATAGACACAAGCTGTTGTAAATAGAATGAAGTTTTCCAGTGTATAATAGACGTGATTACGAAATTTCGGGGAGGGCTTGAGCCCCCTCAGCCCCCCCCACCCCCCTGGCTACGCCACTGACCTAAATGGTCCAGTAAGGGGTCGATCCGGACTTGGAACCTTAAAAATTGAAAAGGTTCAGGTCTACACCCAGAACCTTCAGGAGCCTTTTAACCTCGGGTCCAACCTAAAAGGTTCCTTAAATTATATTTTTAAGCAAAAAAAAGAGAGGAAAGGGGGAGAAGGTCCCCGTACGTCTAAAGTTGGAACCATAATCTCGTTTCGGAACGAAGGTTGTCGTCAAAATTTTAAAATAAGTAAGCGACCTAAATTTTGAGAAATTTCAATAAGTCCACCAACATTTTTAAGCTTTCATTATATTTTTAGATTTCCATGAAATTCAGTACGAGGTGGTTAATCGCGTCTCAAAATACAAATTTTGGGTCAAAATTCAAAAAGTTGACTCTAATTTTTTAAATCTTGTTATGCTAGCCGATTTTTATAAAAATCAGTACAAGTTTTTTTTTTTTAGTAGCAGAATATGGATTTTGAGGTTAAAAACCATAAATTCAAAAAAGCAACTTAATGGAAGTCTATGTAATTAATACGTTTTTACATGAGAGTCAGTATGTATTCGACTCGCAGAATACGAATTTGAGGTCAAAACTCCGAAATGTCCAAATTTGACATAAATTTTATAAATATTGTTAATTTGGTGGATTTCCATGAAATTTAGTACAGGGGGCATCGGGGCACAGTACTCGAATTTAGGGCGTCGATTCCTAATCAAATTTAAAAAATGTTATTAATTTCGTTGATTTATATCAAACTTCGTACGAGGGGGGTTTCGAGAAACAGAACACAAATTTGGGGTAAAAATTAAAAAATTAAAAAATTATACACAAATTTCGAAAATTTTAATAATGTGGTCATTTCCATGAAAACCAGTACGAGGAGGGTTTTCGGGGCACATAATACGCATTTGGGGACAAAAATAAAAAATTCAAAAATTTACTCAAATTTTGAAAATTGTATTAATTTGGTAGATTTTCATAAAAGTCAGTATAAGGGGGGTTTTCGGCGCACAGAAGAGGAATTTGGAGTCAAAATTAAAAAATTCAGAAGAGAGATTTAAAATGTGAAAATTTTATTAAATTAGTGGGTTTCTATGAAAGTCAGTACCAGATAATTTTTCATGTAAGAAAACACGAATTGAAGGTAAAAATTCAAAAATTTGGAAAATGTTATTGAATTGGCAGAATTCCATTAATGTCAGTACCAGGAGGGTTATCGAGTCACATAAACCAAATTTATTTTATGTTATTCTATTAATTTCATGAAATTCATAACCTGATAAAGTCTCAGAATATAAATTTGTGGTCAAAATTCAAAAATTCAAAAAAGTGATTCAAGTTATGAAATTTTGATTAAATTGATATATTTTTATGATAGTCAGTGAGAGGGGATGTTAAAGTTATAGAGGGTTGTTAAAGTCATTGCACACTGTGGGATCAAAATTCTGAAAGTGGACTTTAATTCGGAAAATGTTGTCAAATTGATAAATTTCCATGAAAGTCGTGTACGAGAGAGCTCATCGAGTCACTGAATACAAAAATGTCGGCTTTTTGAATTATTGATTGCTGGCCCCAGATTTGTCTTCCGTAACTCGAAAAACTGTCTCGTACAGACATTTATGGAAATTTACCAATTAAATAAAAGGTTCAAAATTTGTCTCAACTTTTTGAACATTGACCTCAAATTCAAGTTCTATTGCTTAAAACCCCATCTCTTATTGTATTTCTAAAACTTATGCAGCTTTTTTGAATTTTTAAATTAAAAAAAAAATTCATATTTTAAGACTCGACCCCCCCCCCCTTCTCTTACTGACTATCATAAAAATATATCAATTTAATCAAAATTTCATAACTTGAGTCACTTTTTTTAATTTTTGAATTTTGACCACAAATTTATATTCTGATACTTTATGACGTTGTGACTTTCATGAAATTAATAGAATAACAAAATAAATTTGGTTTATGTGACTCGATAATCCTCCTCGTACTGACTTACTTGAAAAATTATCTCGTACTGACTTTCATAGAAATCCACTAATTTAATAAAATTTTCACATTTTAAATCTCTCTTCTGAATTTTTTAATTTTGAATCCAAATTCCTCTTCTGTGCGCCGAAAACACCCCTCATACTGACTTTTATGGAAATCTACCAAATTAATACAATTTTCAAAATTTGAGTGAAATTTTGTATTTTTTCATTTTTGACCCCCAGTGCGTATTTTGTGCCCCGAAAATCCTCCTCGTACTGGTTTTCATGGAAATCTGAAAATATAATGGAATTTCGAAAATGTTGATTTTGGTTCCAATTTCGGACGTACGGGGACCCCGTTCCTCTCTTTTTTCTTGCTTACAAATATAATTTAAGGAACCTTTTAGGTTGGATCCGAGGCCCGAACCTTTTAAATTCTTATGGTTCCGCGTCAGGACCGAAACCTCGCTGGACCATTTAGGTCCCAGGGCCCTTCAAAAATTAGGGGGTTTCATCCCTGGTTTACAGTAGTGAATGTGAAGCCTAAGCCTTAGCATAATCCGATTCTTTTTCATTCTCTTTATTGGACTTCAGTAAAGGAGGCTGTGCGTAAGTTCAAGAATATATATCATGCATAATATAAAATTTTGAAATTTGATGTGTGAGAGAAAAGTCAATTGATATTTCCAAATATTAACGTACATACAGCAATATGATAAATTGAGTTTCAATCATTCATACTTAACAGTGCTTAGAAAAATAGATACTATGCACGCCTTAAATTCAGCCAATTTTTTGCTTATTAAAACAATAACTTTCTTACAGTGAAGCAATACGGTATAATTTTTTGAATCTCTATGGTAATAAATAGTTAATGTAACAACACTATTTTGAAATTATTAATTAATTTATCATTTAATCATTCGTATTATTCAATTTCAATTGCTGTAAACGTTGTTTATAATAAATATTAAGAATCATTAAATTGATTTACAGAACATTCCGTTGAACCGAACACATTGGCCATAGGATACCACTGTGCAGCCGGCTTGACCGCTCACAAATATTTTGAATTCTCGTTTCGAAATAATGGTAGAAGTAACTACATTTATTTATCTGCAGATTTAATTAATTATAAGTTTTTACATTCTCATTCATCAAAGTTTAATGGAATCGGCCAAATTTTCGATTTCTAGTTTTTAACGGATGTTTGCGTTTTAGCATTCACGTAATCCGGAAATTATAAAATTTGGTCCGTATGTCTATACTCGTATGGCTGTCTATTTGGTTACCTGAATATTGTAGTCACGTTCACTTCTAAAGGTTTTGAATAATCAAATCAGTCTGTGTTACACTTTTTCAGGGTCCCGAAATAAAGGTCAAGTTCGTTAACCAAATTAATCCAATCAATCTTAAAAGATTTAGATCATTTTCAAAATGTTCAATAAATTCTTTTAAGATTATCAGAATTTTTTGTCAAAGATTCTGATAGATGACAAAAAGACTTGCAAATCATTTTAATGGACATTTTGAAATTTGTTGACAAATTTTTTCTTTTTCTGATAGATTAAACAATTTTGATCAAAAAGTTAGATCATTTTAAAAATTATGCAATTTTGTTTTAAGAGAGCCATAAGTTTCAGTCCTGATTTTGAGTGATTGAGATGATTTTTAGAAGAAGATTTACAAATTCTTCTTACAATATTGTTCCACTGAACACAAATTCAGGATGTGCTACATAATTAATAATCAAGTAAATTACCTATGTATATTGGGATTTTTTTAAAATACAGTCAAATGATTCTTAATATCGTTTTCAAACTCACTACAATTTTTCGTAGAGTTGACCAAGAATCACCAAGAATCATAAATTATCCCTCTGTAGTAAATTAAAAAAAAAGCTTTAAAAACATAATCTCTAACAAAAAGTCATCTTGCGTATTTTTTTATTAACATTATATTGGAAAATATGCCTACTTCTTACATTCTATTTCATTTTGTTTACATAGTTTTTTTCCAAAGGCAGAACCGTCTGTGTAACCTAATTATCGAACGTGAAGAACGAGTCTCACATTGATAATGTAATCATCAAAGCAGCAGATGCTTCGAGAAGCGTCTTCAACATCAAATTGAAAATTTCCGATTTGCCTTAAAATCCTAATTTCGAAATTCCCAGACTTTCCCTGACTTTCCAACCTAGGAAATCAAGAATGTTAATTATCAACCAAATAGTTTAGTTTTCAACTTAATCAGCTCAATTTGACACCAAAAGTGGAAAAACTAAATGTTTAGTTGAAACAATTAATTTCAAACCAAGAAAAAAGTGATGTTCAACAAAATAGTTAGATGTTTAACCAAAATGATAAATCTTCGATAAAAAAATGAATTCTCAATCATCTGAATCTATTTCTACACATTATATTCTTCTTTACAGAGTTTTTTCAAGCATTTAACATGGAAATTTATTATTTAGTATTTCAAAAAATAAATTCAAAATCAAAGTACCGTTTTTGATTTCGTTAATCTGCATTTATTGGAATTTTCAACTTGACAATTTTTTTTTTTCGAGTTTGAATTTTTAGTTTAGGTCAATTTATCCCAAGCTCACCATTATAAATCAAAAGTCGTTTTTTTTGCTGTAAAATGAATTTTTTAATAGCTCTTATGTTAAAAAACTATGACTTCGTCGCAAGCGAAATTTTTTTGGCAAAAGTTATCAACAATGAAAATTAATTTAATATCACAACATGATCAACATTTTTCTCGTGAACCGCTAAACGGATTTTGTTGACTCTTACGTTGAAATTTTTGTTCAAAAACATATATTTCAGAAATATTTCCTCCGAATATAAAAAAGTGAATTAGTTTGAAAAAATCAATTGATTTTAAATAAATTGAGCAGGTTCTATTATTTCAAGGGATATGAATTTTTTAGTGTGACGCACGAGTGCGCAGAGCATGTTGTGCGTCATCAGGATGCTTGATGAATTCAAAATTGCATTTCCTTGATACACATATTGACTACTTTCCAGAAAATTCGGATGACTAGAGAGAAGAACTGGGTGAAAGGTTTCATCAGGAAATCCTAAAAATGGAACGAAGGTATCAAGGAAAATGGAATGTTAACATGATGACTGCCCTCCTGGTGGCTTTCATAAAAATCCACTAATTAGATCAAATCTAAAAAATTGATGTGCCTTTTTTGAATTTTTGAATTTTGAACCTAAATTCATGTTCTGTAACTTGAAAAACTCTTCGTACTGACTTTCATGGAAATCTACCAATTGAATAGAATTTTCGAAAATTAAGTTGCTTTTTTGAATTTTGATACAGAATTCGTATTTTGAGACTCGAAAACCCTCTCCTTTTTTACTTTCATGGAAATATTTTTATTCCTAATTTCCTATAGATGAAAACTCGTAACCGCCATTGCAGTTTCATGGAGGAAGTTTTCTTAGTAGTCACTTCGTGAGTCATATAGTGACCTCTATTTATTAAAATTAAAACTAACAGAAGTGGAAAAGTAGATTTCTTATTTTATCGATCACAGATAATTATATTTTCAATAATAGCTCCAATTATCAAAATGAATTTATTTAATTCATGTATTTATGTTTTTATCTTTGTTTTTAATGACTGACTTTATGAATACACGTCGTGAAATGCATTTCAGTAATTTTTATTTTTCTATATTACTAATCCAGTTACAGATGTTATAATAGCATTATTATAAAATTTAAAAGGTAAATAACATATATATAATGTAGAAATTACTTGAATGTTCCAATGAAAATAATTGTTTAATGCTTTTTATATTGTGAACTGATTAATTAATTATTATTAACTGATTCTATTGAAACTTGTATTTTCTGGAATTAGTTTAAAGGTTATTAATAAATCAAATATTCAGAAATGAAAGTACAAATTTAAAAAAAATGTAAAGTAAAAATTAATTGAATGTTTTAATGAAAGGCATAATGTAATGCTTTTTATTTTTTAAATTGATTAATTAATTATTATCTGATTAATTTTTTTCAAAGTAATAAATTACATGAAGATTGATTTTGATTTGTTTCAAT
>CAKNYM010051711.1:48352-71696 GCA_932195095.1 Andricus curvator
TTTCCATATTATATGTACACATATTTTACTTTTCTATGGAATTAGTTTAAAAGATTATTATTAATTCAAATTTTCAGAAAAATATCAAGTAAAAATTATTCGAATGTTTTTATTAAAAGAACTGTTTATTTCTTTTTATGTTGTAAAATGATTAATTAATATAAATATACATATATTTTGAATTTTTCTGAAATTAGTTTCAAAACTCATTAATAAATTAAATGTATAGAAATGCAATTTCAAATGAAAAAATCTATTTTGAACGTTTCAGTGAGAATAATTGTTTAATGCTTTTTATGTTGTGAACTAATTAATTATATATTAACTGATTCTATTTCATAAACAAATTAAATTTTCAGGAATAAAATTTCCAATCCTTCATATGAAAAAAGGTAAGCTCCATCTTGTGTAAGATTGTGGTATAAAAGGAATCGCTATTTAATAGAATATTGTATATGATTTTTATATTAAAAGTTTATTCATATTTAAAATACCTCTATTCCAATTTCATAATTTTCAAAATGTTTAGGATGTTGTGAGATAATTATCTAAATTTAATCTTCAAAATTATACGTAAATGTGTTTTAAGTTTCTATGGAATTTGTTAAAAAGATTATAAATAATTGAAATTTTTAGAAAAATGTAAGATACAAATTATTTTGATGTTTCAATGCAAATGATATTGTGGGTTGATTTTTATGTTATGAACTGATGAATGAACTATTATTAATTATCGACGGATTCATTTAAAAAAAAAAAGTGAATTACATAAAGATTGAATTTGAATTGTTTTCAAAGAAGTCACATAAATTGATTATTTACATTAAGGTTATCTGATTTAATATTGGCTGATATTGTTATGATAAAAATTTATTTTTCCTTTAAAATATCTCCATTACAATTATATAATTTTTTTAAATTTTTGTAATGTTGTGAAGTGAGTATCCGAATTCAATTTCAAAATTATATGTGCATATATTTCAATTTTTTCTGGTTTTACTTTGAAAGTTTATTAATAATCGAAATTTTCAGATAAATATTAAATAAAAGTTATTCTAATATTTCAATGAAAATAATTATTAAATGCTTTCTATGTTCTGAAATCATTAATTAAATATTAACTATTCCTGTTAAAAATCACATTTTCTGGAATTAGTTAAAAGCTGATTAATAAATTAAATTTAATAAAAGAAAAGTCCAAAAAAGAAAAATTTATATAAAATAAAAATTATTTGAAAGTTTCAATGAAAATAATTTTATCATACTTTTATGTTGTGAACTAATTAATTAAGAATTAGCTGATTACTTTTGTTCATAATATCAAATTACATAAAGATTGAAATTTAATATTCTATAATTAAGTAACATAGATTAATTATTTACTTTTAGATTATGAAAATAGCCCTATTCCAGTTACATAAATGTCCAATTGTTTCTGAGATTGCGAAATGAGTACCGGAATTCAGTTTTTAAAATTATATGTACATATGCTTTCGTATCTAGGCAAATCTTTAAAATTTAAAGTACACCTCACGGTTATATTCATTTGAACAACAATAATTATTAAATTAATTCTAATTTTCATAACAATATGAAGTAACAATTATTTTAATGTTTAAATAAAAATAATTATTTGATACTTTCCATGTTATAAACTGATTAATTAATCATAAGCTGATTAATGTTTTTCACAATATTGAATTACATAAATATTGAATATTTATTAATTTTAATTAGATAAAATAAATTGATTATTCACTGCAAGGTTATGTAATTGAATATTGACTATAATTTTTGTGATAAAAGTTTTTTTGAATGCTTTCATTATAATTATATAATTTTTTTAAATGTTTGCGATGGTCTGAAATGATTGTCTGAATTTAATTCTCAAAATTATATGTACATGTATTTTGATTTTTCATAAAATTTGTATAAAAGGTTATTAATAATTTAAATTTTAAGTGATGAAATTAAAAATTAAAAAAATATGAATTCAAAATTAATTGAATATTTAAATGAAAATATTGTGTAATGCTTTTTATATTTTTAAATGATTGATTAATTATTCATTCTATTAGAACTTTAATTTTCTGGAATTTTTCCAAAAGCTTATTAATAAATCAAAATATTCAGAAATGAAAGTTAAAATTAAAAAATATATATAATGTAAAAATAATTTGATTATTTCGATGAAAATAATTGCTTGAAGGTTTTTATGTTGTGAATTGTTTAATTAATTATTAGTTGATTAATTTTTACCACAATATTGAATTACATAAAGATTAAATTTGAATTGTTTTAAATTCAGAAACATAAATTGATCATTTACTTTCAGGTCATGTAATTGAATACTGGATATAATTTGCATAATAAAAGTTTAGTTAAATTCGAAATACCACTAATTACATTATTTTTCAAATGATTCTGATGTTGTGAAACGAGTGTCTGCATTCAATTTCCAAAATTATATTTGAATATGGTTTTATTCTTTCTGAAATTAGTATGGAAGTTTACTAATATGTTTAATTTTCAGAAATGATAGTGAATTTTTTTCTAATGTAGAATAAAAATTATTCCAATGATTGAATGAAAATTATAGTTGAATGTTTTTTATGTTATAAACAGATTAATTAATTATTAGCTGATTATTTTTTTCAATTATTTTAAATTACATGATGATTGAATTTTAATTACTTTTGATTAGGTAACATAAACTGATTATTTACTTCAAGGTTAGTTAATTGACTATTGACTATAATTTGTATAATAGAAGTTTGTTAATGTTTAAAATACCTCTATTCCAATTATATATATATTTTTAATTTTGCGATGTCGTGAAATGAGTATCTGAATTTTGATTTCGAAATTATGTGCACATATATTTTAATTTGCTCTAAAATAGTTTAAAGGGATATTAATCATTCAAATTTTCAGAAAAATATGAAGTAAAAATTATTTGAATGATTCAATTAATATAATTCTTCAACGCTTTTTGTGTTATGAAAGGATTAATTACTTATTGGCTAATTAACTTTGTTATAAAATTAAATAACATAAATATTTAATTTCAATTTTTCTCTATCAAGTAACATAAATTAATTATTTACTTTAAGGTGATGTGATTGAATATTAGATATAATTAGAGTATAATAAAAGTTTATTTTTTTAAACCTATCCATATTACAATGATGTAATTTTTTCATAATATTTATGATGTCAAATGAGTATCTGAATTCAATTTTCAAAATTATATGTACAATGTTCATGAGTTTTATTTTCTCCTGAAAATTAGTATGAAAGGTTATTAATATTTAAAATTTTCAAAAATGAAATTTCAAGATTAAAAAAAATATAAAGTGAAAATTATTTGTTTTTTAACGAAAATAATTATTTAGGGCTTTTAATTTTGTAAACTGACTGATTGATTATTGACTGATTATTGAATGTTGTACATATTAAATTTAAATTTTTTCCATTGAGTAACATAAATTGATTATTTACTTTAAGGTTATGTAATTGAATATTGCATATAATTGGTATAATAAAATTTTATTTATATTTAAAATACCCCTATTACAGTTGCATAATTTTTTAAATATTTCGGATGATGTGATATGATTATCTGAATTCAATTTTCCAAATTATATGTACACATGTTTTCATTTTTTCTGAATTAGTTTGAAAGGGTACTGATGACTGAAATTTTCAGAAAAATACAAAATTAACATTATTTGAATGTTTCGATGAAAACAATGATTTAATGCTTTTCATGTTCTGAACTCATTGATTATTTATTAGCTGATTATTTTTTGCACAATATTAAATTACTTAAAGATTTAATTTTAATTTTTTAATATTAGCTAACATAAATTAATATAAAAAAATAAATTTTTTGAAAAATATAAAATAAACATTATTTAAATGTTTCAATGGGAATAATTATTATAGTTTTTCATGTTGGAAAATGATAAATTAATTATTAGCTGATTAGTGTTTTTACAATATTAACCCTCCGTTTGGCACATGTTCCGATAACCTTCGGTTTGGCACATGTGGTCTGGCCAGACCCCTGTATATTTCCATACAAATGTATGGAAATACTGCGTTTTCGGAGGTGTATTGAAATGCATTTATATAGCATGCAGGTATATATTTTTGGTTTTTTCTTACTCCTAGCAGCTTTCGCATATATTTAATTACCTACTGTGGTAAAACTAAAAAAAATTTAATGTAGAAAAACAAATTCCACAGGTGAAGAAAAGCTATTTTTTTTGCTTAATTTTTACGCTTTATTATGATCTGTACTATCCCTTCGATGGCACACTGGGGTCAAAAAGACTCCAGGAATTTTCAATCTTAATTTAAGTCCCTTCAACATTTGAAAATGGTACTTACACGGCCCTGTCGCCTTAGCCAGATACGTCCTCCAACTCCTAAAAAATGTCATTTTTCTCTATTTTTTAACTTCTAGAATCTTTTTTTCATGTTTAGAAGAAATTTTGAACTAAATAACCCACAGCATTCTTTGAAGTAACTATCCAAGAGTGTGTAAAAAATTCAGTTACTCAAAATAATGAATTGGCTCTTTGCGAGAAGCCTTTTTCGCTTGGGGTCAAAAAGCCCCCAGTATTCCAGCTATGTTACGCATCGGGAAGTGTGCCATCGAAGGGTTATTCTTATAAATGGAATTTCTGTGAATGAGGGAGAAGTAAGGGAAGGGAGAAGAAGTAGGAGAAGTATGTCAGTGGATTTAGGGGAAGTAGAGGATGTAGAAATAAGGGAAGCGATGTGATTTGAAATGTGGGATGTGAGGGTTTGGGAAGTAGGAGAAGTAAGTGCAAGTGACAGATGTGAGGGGTGGGGAATTAGAGAAAGGAGATGTAAGGAATGTGAGGGAGTAGAAAGTGGGAGAAGTGAGGGATGTGAACAATGTCTGGGGTTGGGATGTAGAGGAGGGACAAGTAAGAGAAGTGAATGGAACTAGATGAATTGAGAAGAGGGAAAGGAGATGAGGGAGAAGTAAAGAACGGGAGGGGAGGAGAAGTATGGGAGTAGAATTAGGGGAAGTAGAAGATGGGGAAGTGATGGGATTGAAAGTGTGGGATGTGAGGGATTGGGAAGCAGGAAAAGCGAATGTATGTCTGGGATGTGAGAGAGGGAGAAGTAAGGAAAGTGAGGAGATAGAAAGTAAGAGAAGTGAGGGATTTGAAGAATTTTAGGGGTGGTGATGTAGAGGAGGGAGAAGTAAGAGAAGTGAAGGGGGTGAGAAAGTGCGTGGATCGGATGCGTGGGAAATGAATGTAGGGGAGTTGAGGAGAGGGAAAATAGATGAGGGAATGGTGAGGGAAGGGGGGGGGTGAAAAAAAGGTTAATGAGGTGCTGGGCAGTGTTGGAAGGGAATTAGTGAAAGTGAGGGTATGGGAAGTGAGTGATGTGATGGCAATGGAAGCAGGAGAAGTAGGGTTCACTTTATAACGTTCACATATATGTATGCAAGATGCCAAGAGAATATGGAAGGCAGTTTGAATGGAAAAATACCAAGAGAAACTAAAAAACGAATTAAAATGTTCAAAATGCATTATGCATATTTAATACGTTTCCGCATAAAATATATAGGGGTCTGGCCAGGCCACATGTGCCAAACCGAAGTATATTCGAATAAATATCCTTGTAATCATCCTTGTATGGCATATATCCTTTCAATTCTTTTTTTAAATTATAGCTGAGGACATTTTAGGAAAAGTCAGGGAGTTTCAGGTCACTAACTCAATCAGAAGTATACTAAAAAACCATTTTGAATTGCGAAAGGTCTGGCTGGACCCATGTGCCAAACGGAGGGTTAAATTACATAAATATTGAATTATAATTTGTCTATATTAAGGAGCATGAATGATTTATTTCAAGGTTATGTAGTTGAATATTGGTTATAATTCATGCAATGAAATTTTATTTATATTTAACATATGTCTGTTGCAACTATATAATTTTTTTAAATGTTTCTGATATTTTGGAATGAGTATCTCAATTACTACCCTGGCGGACCGAACGAACGGAACGGATACGCTACAGCGTATCCTTATAGTATCCACATCGTATCCTCTCCGTATTATGCAAGAAAAACTCATTAAAAAAGAAAGATTAACATTTTACTTGTTGAAATTCGGATTCTACGTGAAATTTTGAGTTAAAAGGTCACAGAGTAATCGCAATAGTTTTTCTTGCAACATTAAAAACTTTAAAAAAATATAATACTTATCGATGACGTGCGCTGAAGGCGACTTCAAAAGCATCGTCGTTCAGTAGCAGTTAATAGGCGTTATCCGTGGACGATGTGTTTGAAGTCGCCTTCAGCCCATATTATCGATAAGCATTATTTTTTTTAAGTTTTTTATGTTGCAAGAAAATCTATTGAGATTACTCCGTGACCTTTTAACGCAAAATTTCACGTAGAATCCGAATTTCAAAAAGTGAAATGTTCATCTTCCTTTTTAAATGAGTTTTTCTTGCATGATACGGAGAGGATACGATGTGGATACTATAAGGATACGCTGTAGCGTATCCGCTCCGTTCGTTCGGTCCGCCAGGGAGCTTTCTCACAATTATATGTAAATATGTTTTAATTTCTTCTGAAATTAATTTAAAATGTTAATTATAATTTTCATAAAAATATAAAGTAATATTTATTTGGATGTTTCAATGAAAATATTTGTTCATTAATTTGTACATTGTATGCTAATTGATTTTTTCACAATATTGAACCACATAATTATTGAATTATAATTTATCTTTTGTGTGGTAACAGGAATTGATTACTGACATTAATATTATATCATTTAATATTGGCTATGATCTGCACAATCAAAGTTTATTTATGTTCTATACCTTTATTACAAGTGAGTAATCTAGCATGACGTCATGGTTATGATAAAATAGGTGGAAATGTCAGGAAGGTTAGCATAGTTGGTACATATTTACAATAAAATAAGATATGCCGAAATTTCAGGTTGGAGTATCGGATAGATTTGATCAGAATCGGTCACTATAACTTAAAATTTTGGATAGTTGATTTTATTTCTTGAAACTGAAAGGTCTTCAACCGATAAAAGAATAAAACATAATTGCGCGAATGCATTTTACACTTGAAAAATATTACTATTTATACATTTATAACTTACTTTTACGTTTAGAATATTTTTTCAAAAAAGTCGTATGCATTCACATGTAAGGATGTACTAACTGTGCTAACCTTCATGACATTTGCACCTATCCTATCATGATTATGACGTTTAGCTCACATACTCAATCATATAATTATTTTAAATATTTGTGACCAATTCTCGATTATCAAATTCCACTTTTTGCACGCTTCAGAGAAGGAAATGGAAGAAATGGAAGGCCGTAGGAATTAAAGCTGGAAATATCATCTTTAAAATTAGATTAGGAATATGATAAAATATCTAGTGGTTCTCGAATTGTCATTTAAATTCGACATTCGACTGCCGCTCGACGAACTGATTTTCATCTTGGACATGCTTCCACATTTTTTATTATAAGTCGAGAAAAAGTAAATATTTAATCATGTTCTTGGTCTTATTTTAAAGAGCGGATTCCAAGCTTTAATTTATCGGAGTTTGAATTTTTTCAATTCACTTCTCTGAGGCATGGAGAAGTGGGACTTAATATATCGCTGAGATAACAACGAAAAAAGAGAGGCATGTAACTTAATTCAATTTTCGAAATTATATGTGGATATGTTTTAATTATTCAACGGTGTTTTGTCGTACGCTGTTGTTTTTCTGAATTATTTAAACGTTATAATATGATAATTATTTAATAATTTAGCGCTGTTTCTTGATTCACAGATTTACTAAAATGGCCGTGAAATAAGGATTCGAATTCAATTTTCAAAATGACATGTACATATGTTTTAATTATTTAGCAATGTATTCTGACACGCTCTTCTTTTTCTATAAAAATTTATTTAAACATTCCAGTGCAAATACATATTCAATGATTTTTATATTGAGAACTGAGAATCAGATCAGAATAGGATTTTTTTTAATTATAGGTATTAATTTGTTAATGATTTAGCAACGTATATTGATGATTACATTTAGAAAAATGGCTGTGAAAGTACCCGCGAATGTCATTGTACAAAAATTATATTTTTAAAAAAATATTAAATTACATAACGTGCACTTGAAATCTTCAAATTATATCTCGACATTTACTATTATAATTAGTAATAGTAAATTCTACGTTACATGGATTCACTGAATACATTCTTTTAGAATATAATTTCAGAAAGAATTTGATTTGTCAAGAAATTTGAGCGAAAAAATAGTGATTCGAAAATTGAGTAAAGGAGATAAATGAAGACAAAAAGTTGGCGCGCGCTTGCGCGCGCACGTAATAGTCTAGTGTATTCTAAATCTCGAAGACCTCCATCGTTATGTATGTATACCATTAAGCCATTTCTCTTTCAGGGTAGGCGTGACACTACCCAATTCGGGTAGTGTTTCTAGGTGGATAGTTTTCTTGTAGTTATAAATAACTACAAGTTTGGGCTCACCACACCCATAATATGCCAACAGCACACAGTATTCTCGAATGGTCACCCATCCAAGTACTAACCGCGCCCAACGCTGCTTAACTTCAGTGATCTGACGAGAACTGGTTTTTTCAGTGTGGTATGGCCGTTGGCCATTATGACTTCATAAAAATCAATCAAATAATTAAAATCAACATTTTGGTCAAGTTTTAAATTTTTTAAATTTTGATATCAAATTCGTATTCTATGTCCCGAAAGCTATTTAATGAAGTTATAAAATTTGAGTCAAGAATTAGAATTTCTACATTTTGACCTAAAATTTTTTATTCTGTGATTCGAAAATTTACCTCTTACTGAATTTCGTGTAAATCTACCAATTTAAACGTAACATGTTCAAAATATTAGTAAAATTTTTGAATTGCTTAATTTTGAACTGAAATTTGCATTCTGTGACTGCAAGACCTTCTGACGTTCATGTATGTCTACCTGCTACATATAATTTCAAAAATGTAGGTTGCTTTTTCGAATTTATGGTTTTCATTGTCATGTGAAAAAACTCAGTATTTTTGTATTGTGTGTATGTCTTTCGAGAATAATAACACTGCCCTCAAAAATTTAGGGGCAAGGGTTAATTTTTACACGTAAAAATGACAGTGATTTTTTTGTACAGAAATATCATTCTTTAATAAGAAAATCTATCCAATCACTTTGAATGTCACTTTATACTACATGATGTGATACTTCTTAATAGTTTATAACTATCATCTTTAAAATTGTCATAATATCAATTTAAAATTATAGTTTTAAATGCAAAATTCTTGAAACTAAAGTTATTCAGCTTCAAAAGTTCAAAATCGAAAATATTTGTTCAGAAGTTTCTTCATTTTTAAGTGCTTAATCAGAAATGTTACTAATTCAAAGTTTAGTTTGTCATGTTTAATGCTTTTTTAGAATTATTAAATTTTTAAGGGCATTAAATTTGACGGTAATAAGTTTTAAAGGTTTCCAGATTTCTATTTAAAAACAAGCATTCGGCAGGTTTCGTACAGATATTATCGTCTTCAACCATTTACAATAAAATGTGTAGTCCTTGAAATTAGAAAGTTAAAGACTTTTAAAATTTTGGAAATTCTACTAAATTTTTCAACTATTATGAAATTCATTTCGATACTCCATGAAATGTTATAAAATTACTTCAAATTTTCACAATCTGTTGAAAAACAATAAAATCCGTAGAAAACCCCCTGAAATTCCATGAAATCTGATACTTCCTGAAATCCTGGAAAATTTATTGAAATACCTTGGGAGCTTTTAAAATCCCTTAAAATCATTGAAATCCTCGGAAATCTTATTAAATTCGTTGAAATACTTTAAAAATTGCTTGGAATCTTTTAAAATATCCTAAAACCTTGTAGGTCCTATTTAATTCTTACAAATTTCCCTAAGTTATATATTTTATTAATCAGTAATTGAAAAATATAATACCTTCATATTTTGATAATATTTGGAAAAATTGAGTTAAATTAAATTGGGAAAAAGTTGAATTTTGTGTGATTGACCCCCACCCCCAATGTAGGGTCAATTAAAATCAATTAAAATTAATTAACTTATTAAAACTGCATGCAATTTTTTGAAATCTTCAACATAATTAAAATCCTTGGCAATTCCATCAAATTTCCTAAATTATAATTTTCACAAATAAATAATAATATATCTATTGATTCAAAACCTAAAAATATTTAAAGGCGAAAACCTAAGATTTTTTAGACAAAAAAAAAAGAAACCTAAGTTTGAAAAAAGTAAAATAAAATGTTTGATAAATTAGCCAATTAAAAATTATTTAATTTTAATTTCAAATGCTTCAAATTTAGAAGACTTATAATGCTTTGAATGATTCGATTTTTTTGTTAAGTATTCAGTAATTGAATTGAACATTTGTTGTTCATCATGTGTAACAGAAATTTTAAGCTTTGTGCTTTGAAAAACCGCTACAGGTTTATTCATGTTCTGAATAAATTTATATTCGCATATACAAATTTCAAACTTCTCAGGCTTTCTAGGTGGTTTTATTTTTTTTACAATGTAGCAACAAATAAGTATACTGTATTTTCAAATCACAAAATTTTCTAAATATTTAATCGATTGAAGTCTTATATAGTTCATTGTTGAAACAAAATTATTTGATTGCTTCCGCTGATTTTATTGTTATTAATATGTAATTATTTTTTTTCGAATCAAATATCAAATAAAACAAAAGACTCCTTGTCTCTCTCAACATTTACTTCTAGAAACTTAATAAATTATTAACTTTGTGATGCAAGTTTATAATGCACACAAAAAGTTAATTTTTTGATAAGGGACCGTGCATAAATTACATAAAATTTTTTCTGAAATTTTGAAACTCGTACCCCCCTTTGTAAGGTACTGTTTCTTATGAATCAATTAATTAGTTCAACTTTTAAGTAAGTAGATAAATTTTCAACCAAAAAAGATGAATTCTTAACAAAAAATGTAATGCTTGAGATTTAACCAAGAAAAGATTTTCATTTTTAATCAAACACATTTGAATTGAACAAAAAAGACGAATTTTCAACAAAATTGTTGAATGCTCAAGCAAAACAGATTTATTTTCAACTAAACTGTTGCATGAAAAAAAATTACCAAAAGAGATGAATTTTTAAATCAAAAAGATTAATCAGGAACTGTTTAATTTAACGATAATCTACGAATTGTCCACAAAAAACTTGAATCCTTCACTAAAGAAAATTAATTTTTTACCAAACAGATGCAGTTTTAACCAAAAAAATTGATTTATTACGAAAAAGGACGAATTTTGAACCAAATACATAAATTTTCAACGAAATCTTGCAATTCTCAAACAAGAGAATTAATTTTCTTTCAAAGAAGTCAAATTTTTCAGAGATGACATACATTTTCAACTAAATAGTTAAATTGTCAAACAAGAGGATTATTATTTAAGCAAAAAATTCAATTTTGAACTATAAATATACATTTTTCTAACAAAGTAGTTAAACTTCCGACCAATTAGTTGAGTTTCTACCAAATTTTTGAATTCTTGAGCTGAAAATAGAAATCTTCTACAGAACAGTTAAATTTTGAAAAGCTAGATGTGAATTTCCAAACAGCAAGTTAATTTTAAGCCGAAATAGAATAATATTTTACCAGAGAGTTGCAGTTTTATTAAGAAAAAGGAAATTCATACAAAAAATAAAAAATAAATTTACAAACCAAAAAAGAAAAACCATTTCAATCAAATTGTTGAACTTTCAAGACAGAAAGACAAATTTTTAACTAACAAGTTAATTGTAATCAAAACAGATTAGTTTTTAACCACATAGTTGCAGTTTATATATAAAAAGATGAAATCTTTACAGAAAATGATGAAATTTCAAACCGAAATTTTCGCCTGGGCCTTCGTTTTTGAAGGTTTTCGAATCGGATACAAATATCCTTTTGTGAATTTGGAACTTTTCAACTTGTTTTGTAAATTTTAGTGAAAATATAGTTTATTCCACATCAAAAATATTACCATATAAATTACATTGATTTACAATAAATATTAACCATAATAGATACATCTTTGCAGCATGAAGTCAACAATGAATAAGCTAAATATTATTACAAGTAGTAAAGATTATTGTAGGAAAAATAAATCAGACTTTTCTTATATCTATATTATTTTGCCTATTCTAAAGCATTAAGAACTAGTGGTTGGTGACCAACTTGTCAAGTAAGATAGAAAACGGTTCATCTTAGAGAAAACATTTTCAAGAAAACTATAACTATCTGACAAATGTTCCAATTCAGTCAAGGATTTAGAACCTTCTATTTGATCTTCCCTTTTCTGTGGTACAGGGTGCTCATCAAAATTTGCACTACTCACGAGAGGTACCGGGCTGTCTTGAGAATCCGAAAGATCAGTTAATGTAATAGATATAATCATGGCTCCATTTTCTGATCCCATGTTATCCATTCCACTCTTGAAATCCAGCAACTTTTCTATCGGTTCATCTCTTGAAACATGAAAAATCGGTATTTGCGTCCATTTCATTTCTTTACCAAAATCTTCAATTTCTGTTGTTTTCGGATTATCCTGACTCTTTCCAAAACCATCAACGACTTTGACATTCTTTTGCAGATCTTTTGGATCTTCACCACTTTTTCGTTCATTTACGTCAGACCAGATTTCGTTCATATTCTTATCAGTCGATTCTGAAATTTCGTTATCAACTTGTCGACGTCTACGAATATGCGATGCACTCGTATACGGTTGATACCTCATCAAATCAGGGTAGTTCGGATTTGGAGATCTGTTTGGATCTACGCTTTGATACCCAACTCCAAAATCACTGGCGTACTGCTTTGGAGCATATTCTGCAGTGTGACTTCGTGTGATTCTTGGAAAAGATCCATATGTTCCGTAGTAGTAATCATTGTACATTCCTGGTGTTGATTTTCTACTAGGATAAGCTTCACTATTCCAATAATTCTGAATTGGTTGGCTTGTTGGCATTCCTGGAACTCCTGTAATGCCTGGTCTTATAACTTGTACAGTCGGATAATTCCGGTAAAACGCAGAATAGGATTCTGGATTGTAAGCTGCGACATCATATTTTGGACTTCTATACTTTTTATCTTCGTCCAGATCCTTGAAGGAAACTTTCTTCTTCAATTTACCTAACTCGAGATTATCGACAGGTATGGCAGTAAAGTGACCTTCATCTCTAACAATTTTATACAGTTTTTTCTCAAAATCATCACAAAGTTCGGTCTCGTCCGTCTTCAGACAAAGAAAATTGCAACCTTTATATTTCGGTCTCGTATTTCTTGCATCTGGTTCCTGGGAAATCCTCATTAAATCTGCACCATGAACCGCTGTATTTTTTAGATCTGTTTCTTCTATTTGAGTTTCTGCGTCTCGTTTTTCACGATAAAAGTCCTGATTTTCATCTTGATACTGATCTATATTTGAATCAGACTCAAACGACAAATCGTCATAAAAGTTTACTATTGGATTAAAAACAGCTGACCTGGCAATTCTTCGGAATCTCCCATCGACAAAATCCCAAGTTTTATCCCTGCTCGAACCTGCCCTTTCATGCGAATGACCATGACGCCTTTGTTCTATGACATTCTTACTATTTTCCCTGGTAGCCCCGTATATATCAGATGGATCAACATTATCTTTTGATCTGAGGTCATAGAGAGTAAAAGGTAAACTATCTCTCATGTTTGAAAATAGGCTACCTCTTGGAATATCATCTTCCTCACTTGAAACTTCATCTTCATTATCAACATTTTTCTTTGATCTAAAAATTTCTGGTAACTTGAACAATCCCAAATTTAGTGAGTCGTCAGCATCACCTTTTTCAGCAGTTTTTCTTTTCCGTAGGTCATGCAGAGGTTTGAAGAACTTGGGTACCGGAGGGAAATTATCCTTAAGATTACTATCCACTGTTTGGACTAGATCATCAAAAATCTTCTTTACTCCAGCTTCTCTTCTCTCAACATGCTTCTCTAGATCCTGCTTATTTTTCTTTACAACATCCAGCAATTCTGGTTTGTAAGTTTTCAAAATCTCAGCTCGTTTCTCGCGCAACAGTTCCTTCAGCTGTTGCAACTCTTCGGTCCTCTTCTTCCTAAATTCTTCAAACTTGGCCAGTTCTACTGCAAAATTATTTTCCAGAACATCTGGAGCTTTCTTCGTTCTTACTTTATCAGCTTCCTCTCTCAGAGCCTTGAAAGCTGCTAAACGGTTTTCTCTAGCTTTCTTGAATACGTCAAGTAATTCGGCTGGTGTTAATATTCCCGAATTGGTGCTCTCCCTTTTTAAAGTAGTCAAAGGTTTTATTGGAGGCATTTTATCTCTTAGATCAGCACCTGCTTTTTCTATGGATTGTATCAATTTTTCCGCTGTTTCTTTTATCTTCGGTGGTTCTCCCAGCTGGGAAAAATCGGGTAATTCGGCTGGTGTTAACACTCTTAAATCGGTGCTTTCTCTTTTTGAAGCAGTCAAAGGTCGAGGCAGTCTATCTCTGAAATCAGCACCTGCTTTTTCTAAAGATTGTCTCAAATTTGCAGCTGTTTCCTCTATTTTCGGTGGTTCTCCCAGATTTGGAAGACGAATATTTTCAAGATTTTTCAAGCCAAGTGCTGGTTCCCCAGTGCCCAAAGAAAATTTCGTTGCTCCTGAAGATTTCTTTTCTGCTGCTGATCCAGTAATGCCAAAAAGTTGTGCGCTTTTGGGGGCCCCAACAGGTCTGTTAGGTAACTTTGGGAAGAGAGCAGGTCGCCCAGGGGATTCTCGGACATTTTTGGCTGAAGCAGAGGATCTATCAGTGGATTTTCGAGCTGTTTTTGTTGATTCAATAGATCTTGTAGAGGATCCCTTCGTATGGGTTGTAGGATCATCGGCGTTAGACACAGGGGTAGAACCTTTAGACGAGTTTCCGCCAGAAATTGTGCCGGTGATTTCACCTGTCGAGGCATCCTTCCCAGTAAATGCTTGACGAAAAAGCTGCCTTAAGGAAGGTATGCTATCCCTAGTGTCTCGATTAGTTGTCTCCACTGTTGATTTGTTTAGTTCTTCCCTTAATTCAGCTATTTGACCCACCGCCAAGTTTGAAATACTTTCAGTCTTGGACGAACCTTCATTTTCGAGAATTGGAGAATTTTCGACAATTTCTATCACTTCTTCTGAAACGTGTGCTCCAGAACCATCTTCAATCGCTTCTTCGCGATCTATGTTTTCTTTAGAACCAATAATCATCACATCGGGATTTGTTGGATAATCTTTGATACCGCGGGATTTTTCTGTTCCTCTGACAACTCTACACTGACAGTCATCGTCATCCTGATGGAACATTTCCTGATTGAGTAAACTGTTCATATCACCAAGTTCTCTCTTCAATCTTTTATTTTGATTTCCTTGTTCGTTAATATTAAACTGAATGGGTTCAAGACTAGAATTTTCATCTCCTATTGATCTGACTCGGCTCTTCTTTGTAATACTGTGCAGAGTTTGAGTTATGGGAATACCCTGATTAAAGTTAGTTGGGGGTGAGGGAATAGGTTGTGCACCTACATTATTAGGATAATAGTAATCATTTTCGTTCACTACATTGGTAACAGGATCCCAATTTTCAGGTCCAAAGTTGTAATTCTGATAATTCTGCAAAGCTTCAGCTTCCCAAAGTCCCCCGTCGAATTTTAAGTTATCATTAACATTGCTTATTGGCTCCAGTCCATCTTGAATCCAGAGATCAGGTTCCAAAAAGCTTCTTCCAGTAGTTTTCTTTGTTTTCTTCAAAAAGCGTTTATCCTCCCAAGGGTTTTTCTTTTCTTCTGAAGTTTCAAGATGGTAGAGGTCTCCTTTTGGGAATCCTTTATTCGGTTCCTGGTACGAGAATCCGCGGAAATTCTCACCACTCTCAATATTCTTGGGATCCAAAATATTTGGTTTAACTTTATTCCTTTTACGGAATTTCAGACCTTGTAGTCCCCTTATTTCTGGAGTTTTGTATAATTTTCCGAAGATCTCGCGCCTTAGACGTAGAGGATCCACTGCGAATTTTCTTTTCAAATTTCGATTAATTTTGGTTGCTAAAAAAGGAGAGTCTCTTGTGTAGTGATCAGCTTTACGGGTGTTTCTTCGGAGAGAGGGGTGTTCATCTGATAAAAAATCATAAAGGGCCTTAACTTGGTCTTCAATCTTTGTTGGTATAATTGTCCTCTTTGCTTTATCAGTTTTTAGTACTGCGTCCATAAGAACATCGTCATCATTTTCAGGATTGAGCTTTGAATTCTTATTCAGACTTTCAAGTTTAACATCGCTTCTGTTTGGTTCAATATCCTTCAGGGCATTTTCGACTTTGGAGATTAATGTTAATGCTTCAATGGCTTTGCTCGTATCTTTGGATTCAGAGATTCCATCAATGAAGCTTCTTTGTCCCCTAGTTGCATGATTATTTTTGCGACTTTCGTATTCTGCTAGCTGATTTTTGTACTTTTCGAGCTTAGCTCTGATCTCTTCTCCTGAATCCATGTTGTAATTTTTCTTAGATTTTAAGAGAGTACTTCTTTCGGAAGATCCGTCTCTGCTTGGGTTTTCAAAAATGTTGAATCCTACTCGATTTCTGAGATTTCTGAACATTCTCTCGTCATAAGTGTCTCTTCTTTTCAAGAGTTTCTCTAGTTTTTCCAGGTCTTTCTTGTTGTCTAGTTTTCTGAAATGAGGATCTTTTTCTCGTTTAAGACCTAGCCTGTTTTTACGATTTTTTCGTATCCTATTCTGCCATAAGAAGGGCCTAAGTTCCTCTGGCAAATCTGTTAGTTCTTCGTGTGCGGCATTTTCTTCGCCTTCGTTTTTCTCAAGACGACGTGTCAATCTCTTCAGCAAAATGTTCTCCATGTCTTCTTCTGTGTGAGACATGCATGATTTTAGCTGTAGAAATAAAATAGCTTTAAAATGATTTTTCAAACATTTTTAGGTATGAAATTCAGTTTTTGACTAGATTTTTATTACCTTCAGGTCTGGAATCACCCAGAAACCTATTCCTCCAGAGGGTAGTTTTAACGGAAGGCTCCTTTCGCTAGTTGCTACTGATGGTTTAATGTCCGGTATGTCTTTGCCATTTTCCAAAATGAGAGGTTCTTTATTCAAGAGGACGGTTCTGAAAAAAATTCGTATATATTTTTCATTAATTTTTTTGAAAGTATTTTTAAAAATTAGATTTCAAATAATTTCGAAAAGCATTTCTAGATTACTAAAACTTACTCAGCAAACATTCTATTTGGAGAATCTAATCCTGGCTGCAGAATATATTTATGAAGTTCTTTTACTTTGATTCCATTGAGTTTTGCCACTATTTTTGTTGGTGTTAAATTGATTCCAAAAACTGTAAGGGATCCCTTTTCGTATTTTGAGGAAGGTTTCGTACATTGACAGAAAAAATGGGCATGGGTGCGATTTCCAGATAACACTTTTGTATCCAGTACTTCAGGACCAACCAAAGTTTTGTGAAGTAAAGAAACCCAGAAATCCTGTAAACAAGAGCAAAAGCAATCGTAAAAATAAAAAAGTATGAAAATATTGAGGGGGCGATCAAAAACTACGTCACGCTATTTTAAACACTTTTTCCACCCCTCCTCTTCTTCTTCACAGATCACCAGACAAAGCTTGAAAGCCCCTGGGTTACCTCACACATACAAACTCCCCCCACAACATTTTAATACAAACTTTTTTTTGAGCATTTAATTTGATAAACGCCTAAAATAAAACGCATAAAAAGTTCAACAAAATAGTTGAATTTTCAACCAAATGGTCGAATTCACAAAAAAACTAGAATTAACTTTAAACACTAACAGCTACACATTTAAACAAAAAGTCAAATCTTCAAGCCAAAAAAAAAAAAAAAATTTCAGGAGAGAGTTGAATTTTCAGTAAAGGATTTTTCTACCAAAAAAGACAAGTTTTAAATCCAGCAAAGATGCTAATAAATTGTATATTAAAATTATGTTTTTTAGAATTAAGAAAGTTTGCAAATATTCGATTTATTACCGGATTGGGTTTAAATAAATTTGAATTATCTGGCTGCCTCATCAAAACTTGAGCACCAAGTTTAGCTGCATTTCCAAGTCTTCTAGCCCATACAACCGCTCCAATGAATTGCTCCTTGTATTCCTCTGGTTTTGATTCAGCTGAAAAATAATAATCATAAAATCGTAAAATTATAAATAAAATACAAATGAAATTATAAATTAAATTAAAACCGAATTCATATATTTGTTTATATTGGGTATTACTTTAAAAATATTACCTATCCATAATGGTTTCTTCAATGTTGAACGTCCTATGACTTTGTATAGATTTTCCTTGTCAGTTAACAAATTGTCATAATGAACGGAGAGACTATTATCAGTATAGGAGGCACCAGAGAAGTCACTGAAATGATTTAATTTGATCCAAGTAGTGTATTCAGTTATAATATAATAGTTGATTTCAAGTAAACATTTTTTTCAATGTTATTAAAATTCAGATGATTGTTTAAAAATTAGGAATGCATGCCTTAATATTTTTAGAAATGAGGGCTGAAACGTCTAAGTTGGAAAACATTCAATTGAACACGTTTTAAGTGACAAGTCTTAAATTGGTAAAAAAATATTTCAACTTATAATGTTTCCAAATTTAACTATTACTGGAAGTAATTTTTTTTTAAACATAAACTTAAAAAAAGTCAAATTGTTTAACGAATTGCACAAGAAGGCTTAAAAAGGAGTATGTTTGAAAAAAACAGTTTAAAAAAAAAAATGTATTCAAGAAAGTAAATTTGTGTAACATTATTTTACAAAAGGAGTTAAAATGAGAGACATATGTTTCCGAACAACATTGTAATGTAACAATAATGGAATTTATTGAGTATATGTTTTTTAAAAACTAATTTTTTTAAACATACTTCTTTTTAAGTCTTCGTGTGCAATTCCTCACACAATTTGATTTTTTTTTAAGTTTATATGTTTTACGAAAAATCTACTTTCAAAAATTTAATGAACAGAGGCATAAAACTATAAGCTCTACTTTCGTTCTCTTGAGTTCGTTTTTTTGCACTGTTCTCAAGAGTTCGGTTCTTGGTCAACTCTAAAATAAATATTTATATAAATCACTCAAAAATAATTTCAAAATTGAAACATACGAGCATAAAATGGATTAATAAAAATTGTAGCGTTCAAAATCCACCAATCTCAAATCTTTCAACTTTAGAATTAAAACAATTTTTTACCAAGCAATTATTTTAATGTCGTAAAAAGTGTGGACTTGAAGAGTATGAAAATGGAAAAATTTGAAATAGAAAACACTGAAAATTCAACAGTTTTTAAGCAATAAAAAAAATTTAATTGTTACGAATTTAATTGGAATTTTGTGAATAAAAACTATACAATTTGAAATAGCTTACGTTACGATTGACAAATTATTGAATAGAAGTTACAAAAGTTAAACTATTTCTAATAAAAATCGATCAAGGTGAGATATTCTCAAATTTTTACTGCTTGAAATTGAAAAAACCAAAATTAACTAATTTAAAATAAGAATCGTTAAAAAATTAAAAAGATTTGAAATTGAACAATTCCGAATTAAAGCCTTCTGAATTCAACAATGTTGAACCCTATGCTTCTGAGAAAAAACGTAAAAAAGTAAAAAAATTCCATTCGTAAACATTCAAAATTTAAGATTTCTACATTGTTTTTTTGAAATTAGATTCTTTCTAAATTCAAAGTTTCAAGAATATAATCAGTCATGAACCAAAACAAAATTCAAATTCATCAATTTTCATTCAAAATTCAAACAAATTTCAACTCCAGTTACAAAATTTTGATTCTGACGAAAATTTAAAAATCAGAACTTGTGATCATTTGAACGATTTTAAAATCAAATGTTCTACATATCTTAATTGTAAAATTTTAAATTGGATGCGTCTCTTCAAAAATTGAAAATAGAATCACAAAAACATAAAGAATGTCTAATTGAAAGCGGTTGAAATTGAAGATATTTAACTCATGAGTTGTTAAAAATGAAACAAATTAATTTTTTTTTGTTAAGAAAATTTAGTTACTGAAATTGGTTCACATTCAAAAATGTAATAATTTGGATTTCAAAGCATTTCGATTTAGATATTATTTCGAATTAAAAATGTCGAGATTTAAAGATGCCTTTTCGCTCGAAATAATATCAATTCTAATAAATGTGCATAATAGTAAATGAAAGTTGTTTTTGATTAAAAACTTTGACAGTATCAAATTCTGCACTGTCATTCCAACAAGTCAAAGTTAAAATGAAAAAATACATTGTATAGACAACTTTTAAAATTTATGATTTGAAAATTTTATTGTTCAAATTGTAAATTTTTTAATTAGATGTGTCTAAAATTGAAATTGAAAAATAGAATATGTGAAAATTACAAAAATTCTAACTGAATCCATTTAAAATGGAAATTTCTAAAATTATGAATCTTTCAATAATAACCCAAAAAAATTAAAAATCTGTAAGAATAACTTAATAAAATTGTTTTCAATGTAATATATTTCTCATATTGTTTCATTCTAAAATTTGATTGAAAAAAAATTAAAACATACAAATTTGTATTATTTTTATGCCTTTTTAGAAAAAATACGAATCATTATGTAAAAATGTACAAAAGTAAGTATGAAGTGATTATAATTTCGTGGAAAGGCCGAAACGTTGAATAAAATCAGTTATTGGAAAAGATTTTGTATATTTTTTTATTTTTTGAGAAAAATAAAATTTTTTATTTTTCTTTACTGATATTGCAGTTCTGGACTATAAAGAAGGTTTTTCAAAATGTTTCAAAACCATTACTCGAAAATCCGGAAAAGTTATCAAAGTGAACAATAATAAAACTTTCTTATAGAAACATTCACAATTGACGATACATATGTCACCGATCAGTCGAATTTTTTTGTGACTAAGTTATAAGTATTATACAACTTTTGAAGTTGGTAACATAGTTTATAAAGAATTTTTGAAAACTTTTTGTGCAAGTGCTGCAACATCTAAACCAGTATAGAAGTTTCACTTTTTTGCCTTCATTCTGTTAGATTTTTTCGTTCAATTTATAAATTCACCAGAAAATGAAAAAAAAAACAATCAAAATGGAGAAAATGGTGGCGAGTTTTCTGAAAATATTTAAATTCAAATTTCTTAAAAAGGCCATAATTTTGTTATTGATTTTTTTTAGTTGGTACTAACATGGTGCATATATCCCGTAAGAGATTACATTGTGCCCGCGTCTTGTAGAAGAGAAAGTTGGAATTCTTATTATGGGAAATAAATATCCGCATTTTTTTACAATAAGGAGACGAGATAAGTAAAAAGTTCAAACAACAAAGTTCTTCCGCTTGAAAATTTCTAACAAAAAATGTTTTGATCACTTTTCTCTATGTTGCGTCCTTTTTCGAAAATTTAGTTATCATATGAATATAGTCGGCTACAATTATATTTTTCCTAAAATAATAAAACATTCTAAGACGTTGTAAACAATATTTAATATGTTAATCTCCAAGCTGAAGAAATGTTGATTACACAATTTTTGAAAATTGTATTGTTTTAAGGAAATTTTAGGAAAAATTAAAAAAAGGCAAGATAGACTTGTCGTCTAAAATCCCTTAAAAAATATAGTTCTTTCTCCCGAAACGATTCTATGACTTGAGCATGTACAGTAGTGTGTTTGAACCCTAAAAAAGTATAAATCATTTGGTGTGGATTGATTAAGGCCTTCTGAGCGCGCGTTATGAAAATTGGTTTGAAAAAATTATCATTTTTATAGATTTGATATTATTGTGTGTCTCAATTTTTTGTATGTTCTTCGGGGGTTTCCTCGTCTCTAAAAATTTGGGCAGTTCTCTAATGAACGTTCTCTAGGTAATAATTTAGGTTTAGTAGACCCCTGTTACCAAAAAGCATTTTTGAAATCTACAGAAAGGTGGGAAAAATTATATAAGATATTTAAGACTTTTCTAATCATGCAAATACACTAGAAAAAAATTTGACATGCTTGAAAATAATATTTAAAAAAAAAACACAAAACTCAGTTTTTAAAAAATTAATTGTAGATTTTTAGAATAAGATAAACGAACGCATAGATAAGGAAATTTGGGAGCTGCTTGAAAGGAATAAAGATATAGAGGGCGCGTGGACTTTATTACGGGATACCATTGTTAAAAGTGCGATTGAAGTGTGTGGTACGGCAGTGGTAGGGAGAAAGTCTGGTGATGCGTGGTGGAATGATGAAATTGCGGCAGCCCAAAAAGAAAAAGAAAAATCGCACAAAAAAACGCTGAACATGACAGGTCTTAGCGATGATGAGAGAAATAGGCTCAAGAATGATTACAGACACAAAAATAGGAAAGTTAAACGACTAGTCAAAGAGAGTAAAGAGAAAATCAGAACAAAAGAAGAGAACAAAATACAAAACTGCTTTGGAGGAATAATGAAACTACTATATAAACAGTTGAAGGAAAGTAAAAGTACAGAGTTTGCCAGCATGAGAAACAGCAAAGGTGAAATGCTATATGATATAGACGGGATAGTAGACGCTTTAAAAGACTCTTTTAAAGAACTATTAAAAGGTGAAGATATAGGACAACAAAACTGCGACATAGAACATAATGCATTAGAAAACCCAATTGAGAAAGTCTGTGTCACTGAGGTCAGAGACATAATAAAGAACTTGAAAAACGGTAAGGCTGCTGGTGCAGACAGTATTAGCGCTGAAATGCTTAAATACGGTGGCGAGTACATGCCTCACAGGTTGTGCGAATTGATAAATTTGTGTATCGAGACAGGAAAAGTCCCAGACGATTGGAGAAAAGCGATTATCGTACCAATATACAAAAGAAAGGGAGACAAAACAACTGCAGCAATTACAGAGGTATCAGCCTAATAAGTACGTAAGTAAAATATACTCAAAAATACTTATTCGTAGGGTAATGGAAATCCCAGAAGAAAAAATATGGGAAGTCCAAAGTGGATTTATGCCAGGAAGATCATGTACAGATCAGATATTTAGCCTAAGACAGATCAGAGAATAAAGCTTGAGAGTAGGAATGAAAATTTTCTGTGCATTTATTGACCTAGAAAAAGCATTTGACACGGTAAATAGAAGTAAAATTTGGGAAGTTCTTAAAGAGTTTGGAGGAAATGGAGGGCTCATGCAAGCAATAAAAACAATATGTACAGGTAGTAAAGCGAGCGTAAGG
>CAKNYM010051711.1:72096-87733 GCA_932195095.1 Andricus curvator
ACCGCCAAAAGAATGGTTAGAATCTGTGAATGAGACACTAATCCGAAGAGACATAAGCCATAGAAACACAAGAGCTTGCATGAAAAAATGCATGGACGTGAAGGAAGCTAGAGTAGTATGCCAGGACAGAAAAGTGTGGCGACAAATAGTTTGTAAACAGAGTGACAGTAGAATGAATGAAGCCTGAAACAAAGACCTTGGATTCTAATGGGTCCAAGTGGGGAACCATACATAACAATTTTGTGAGGCTCTTCACTTGGGGTGATCGCTAGAGAGATTGATCATCAACCTGGGTCGGAGCAGTGTTGCGGAATAAACGTGTCATTTGAATAAATGACACGAGAATTCCAGATCAATCTAAAACATATATACCTAACACCTATATACCTATCTACATTACATCTATATACCTATCTAACTTGTACCTATATACTCTATACCAATACACCCATATACCCAATACTATTTGCCAACCGAGCAAGTCACGCCTACCCCGAAAGGGAAATGGCTTAATGGTATAATAATAAAAAATTGTGCTTCCATTGATGAATTTTCATGCAGGTCAAATTTTTTTCTAGTGTATTTGTATGAGTAGAAAAGCCTCAAATATCTAAAATAATTCTCCCGACGTTTCATGTAGATTTCAAAAATGTTTTTTGAAAACAGAGGTCTACTAAATCTAAATTATAATAATTTTTTCAAACACCTTTTCATAACGCGCGCTCAGAAAACCATAATCAATCAACACCAAATAATTTGTGCTTTTTTAGGGTCTCAATACACTACTTTTCCTCATAGTTCCAAATTCGATTATTGTCGAGAGAACTGTTGGGTTTCAACTCGATTCACCTAATATTCACGATTCTGAATAAAAGTTCCAAACACGTCATTTTTCATGGGGTATCCAGTACCTCTAAATCTCATTTTTTTTTAGAAAAAAAAACAAACAAATGCCCAATCATTTTTTGTGTGGATCTGAACTACTTTCGCGGGTATAAGCATGATATTTAGAAAAATGTATTGCATCTTTAGAATATCATGATTGGAACTCAGAGAAAAAACTGAATTCAGAGAAAAGATTTTTGTACATTTACATTTTTTTAAATTATTTCCATGGTTCTAATGCACCAGAGGAATTAATTTACGTTCTATCCTTCTAATTTCCTCCTTCTGTTCATTTTGCTGAGATTTACACACCGCTTTTCCCGAGAGCACTTTGAAACCCGACTAACGTAACGGTGGTAGTATTTTTTCCTTCCGGATTTTTCTCCTTCCTGTGAGTTAGCAAAGCTTCATGTGAGCTGTTTAATCGATTTATTATATTACCCGTATTAAAGTTAAACACCATGTTTTTAATTGAAGGAGGATATTAAATTACTTTTTACTATAAGAAGTAAAGTGCAAGATTGGTTTTCTAACCTTCAGGTTATTAATCAGTCCACTTTATTATTACTTCGTGTTCAATATCAAGTAGACAAAGAATGTTAGGGTCAGACATTCTCGTGTATTAAGGAGAAAATCATGTCGACCGCAAAAATTCCTTCTCAAAATTGGCTGATTCTTTCCTGATTTTTCCCTGACTAATTTTTAATGCAAATTGCGCCCAAATTTGTTTGAATTCACAAAAAAATAAATGCGTCTTCCTAAAATGATATTTCCCATAAGGAAAAAATACATTTGTAAATTTTATTCAGAATCATCAATTCGAGGTGAATCGAGTCGAAACACAACAGTTCTCTTCACAATCAGCTATGGAATACAAAGGAATAATTTCTTTTCAAATACCGCCACCATCAGTCTCTTTTATGGTCCCGAAAAAACCCCCATAAGTGGAAAATTGGGTTTTGCGAGTTTCTGGCGCTAATTATCATGATTTTTTTGCAGTTTTTTTAATATAAATTGTTTCCAATACACAAAATACTACTTTCTAATGATAATAAAATGTTGACATAAATTGTTTAAACAATTTATCCCTATTTTTAGCAATTCATTATTATCTATAATAATATTCTCTCAGAATAATGCTGGAAAGTTGCAGTTTTTTTCTAAAATTTTTCCTCTCTTTGTCCACTTTTCAATTAGATTGAGATTAATACTAAATGGAAGTTAACAAATATAATTGTTCAAACAATTTTTCATTGTTTATAACCATCTTCTCTGACATAATATCTAGAAAGTTGCAGTTATTACTGGAAATTGAACTTTGCTTTGAATTTTTAGTTATGAGCAAATAATAAATAAACAATGGAGAGAATCATTTTTTAGACAATCCCTTTCTTCTTTGTGAATATATTTTTCGGAAATAAAACAGAAATTTGAAATATTTTCCAAACTTCCTATATGGATCATATTAAATGTAAATTTTTTCTTGAAATGGTTACTGAGAGCCTTTTTTTTAAATTAATATTAATATTTATTATTTCTTTCTAACTAAGAAGTCATATAAAAACTGAAAATTTCAGAAAAACTCGTCACTTTCTAGCATTACTCTAAGAGAAGATATAATGTATAAATATATATTTAATATAAACCATGATAAGTTGTTCAAACAATTATGTATGTTAACTTAAATTAATTATTACCTCACTAAGTAAAAAGCGGACAAAAGGTAAAAATTTCGGAAAAAACGCAACTATCTAGCATTAATATAAGAGAAGATATTTATAAACAGTAATAATTAATTTAAATAATTATATTTGTTGAATTGTATTAATTTTCACCTCGCTCTAAGTCATAAATGGATAAAAAGTTGAATCTGATGGGTTTCAAAGCGTTGAAATGCAACAATTAAACATTGTAAACTAACAAAATTGAAGATTTATAGAATGAAGATTTCAAATACACCTTTGGACATCAAATTGTGTTTTTTTTATTTACCAAAAAAGGGCAACATACAATTTTAATTTGAAAAAATTATTCTCTAAAAATTTGAATCCTATCCAACTTTTATGTTTCCTATTTTTATGTACTTTGCACAATATCGTTTGATGTATTGTTTCTAGACAGGTACATTTATCATAGGTGCCAATAAATCAAGTACGAGAGCCGTCGCAGTAAAATCGAGGGTTTTCATTCCTCTGGCTATATTCTAATTCCTAAAAGCAAAAAAAAATTGATTGGTAGGGTAGAAGGGTCATAAATTGAACTCACGGATGCCAAGTTATCGCTGATAGTGCAGATCCAGCAACATTGAAATAGTCGAGTAGAAATTGTTGGTCCTCTTTGGTTTTATATGAAACCACGTCCGGTCCAGTAATGATGCTTCTTGAATATCTTGGAAATGCATCAAGCATGCTTCGTAAACGTAAAACGTCCTTTCCCAAATCTTCACCAGCTACGTCACATCTTGTTTGACACTCTACATCAGATGTTAAAGTTCGTTCATTAATTTTTATGGCTAGCTATTGTCTCCTGTTGATAATAATAAACCAACATTCAACACGTTCCGATTTTTTTTCTCGAAAATCAAACCAAATATTATTAGTCCGGGCATCTGGTACTTTTTCACCGTGTTAAGTAGGTCAAGCGCGTTTTTTTGATCAAACGGTTTATTGATGGGTTCTGTTGAAAATTCCAAAGTTTACGAAAGTGAATTCTGAGAAAGTTAAAAAATAGACCCTTTATTAAAAATTAAACCCCGATTTTTTCAAAAAAGAGGCTAAAACACCCAATTCTGATGTTTGTGTCTGCACTTTGGAACCTATTAATTTTCACGACAAAGTGTCCTAGATTTTAAATGAAGTAGATGTAATTTCGAGTAATTCTGAAGAAAAAAACAATGATCTAGCCTCAATAGGTTAAGTTATGGCCTCCACAGTTAAACACTTTTGACCTATTTTGCAGGACAATTCACTTGTGCTCAGTTTTTTAAAAGTAGGGGAAACCACCCTACAGGAGATAGAAAATAATTCAACAGTATTTCATTGTAGCAGTTTCCAAAAATATAGAAAAATTTTCTTTATGAAACAAAGCTTACATATTGAACTGAATTTTCCTATAAAAAAAAAGATCACAAAATTGGGCAATTAGCTGTATCAAACATTTTTATTATACCCAGTCAAGGGTACGATTTTGACACCTCTATTCATCAATAGATAATCGTTTCTGGTATTGCTCCTGTTTTTGACAGAATACTTAAACCTCGATAATTATAATTTATCATTGGTATACCCACAATTAAAATCAGTTTATTGAGTAAATAATAGTTGAAACAATGATTATTTCACAAAAATCACAAAAGCTTACATTTTCCACATTTTTTTTATCTCTGATCTTCCGTGAGATGGGTACGATTGATATGAGATGTTTAATCTTCGTATCATTTAACCTGCCTCGTGATGACAGAAAAGTGCAGAATTTTCACATACCTTAATCCTAAAAATGATATCATTTCCGAAATACTCCTTAACACAACTAAAATTGATGTGCTTTTTAATAACTAATAATTCACACTATTTTCTTGGTTTATACTTAAATTTAAATAATGCACAAATCAAAATAAACAAGCAAACACAAACCAGTCGCCAATTTTGACAGCGACATTTTTCTCAATTTTGCGATTATCTACTGTTGGTTATATACTATTGGAAAATGTAATGTCCAATAAAAAGTCCTCTAATATTTATAAATAATTAAGAAATAACGCTTTTTATCAATAAATATTGTTCATTAAACTTCAAGCTTTGATTCTATTGTATAACCATGCCACACAAATGTTTTATTAGGGCAAAAAGTATGAATAATGAAGAGGCGATATTTTTTGTTTTCAGGTGGAAAATTAATTTTTTGCTCTCACACATTTATTAATTATAAAACGGCAATGAAACTTGGTCAGAAAATATAGTATTCTTGCTGAAATGTTGTACTAATAAAAATAGTAAAAAATTTTGGCAGTTTTCCAATTAAAGAATATTATTCACTGTAAATCATTATCTACAGGGTGGTTTCCCCTACTCCATTAGTGGATAAAGCTGCGTTAAGTGAGCTAAAGAGAAAGTTGTAGTGCAGGAAATTATGCGTAAATTTGAAATAAAAAAAATCCTCTAGCCATAATAGGTCACGAGTTACGACTCTTAAAAAAACATATTTTTTTAGCTATTTTCAGCAAACATTTTTTTTTTAAATAACTGGTTTCATGCATGCCCTGCGACCGTATTTGAGCATTTTGATTGCATATATGCATCTGTAGTTCATAAGAAATACGCTTCTTTAACATTTTTCGTTAAAATATAATTTATTTTTCAAACATTATTTAAATAATACTTTTTACACAATCAACTGTGTGCATATTTGATGTATTTTCATTGGGAAAATAACTTCCAGGATATCTGTTGTCTAAAGTGAAAATAGAAAAATTTATAAATTGACTGTTTCAAATTATTTATTTATAAATGATGAAAAAATTTATTGTAGGTATTAGTCTTATAACATTGTATTATTTTATGTTGAAAATGACAAAAATTGATAACATCATCATCGCAGAGGAAACAATCATTTTTAATGTTCACAATAAAAGAATATGTAAACAAATTAATTATGTCATTATAAGATTAATAAAAAAAAATTAGGTCATTAACTGATTTATTAAATGATTGACTGATAATCTACTATTAATAATTATGAAATGAACTCTTTTCCACAAGAGCGCGGAGCTAGAGTACCAAGTGCTATTTTTTTAGTGGGTTATGATTATACATATAAATGTATGGTTTGAAGAAAATTATCTAATTATCATGATTTGATTTATAAAATTCACGTTTTATACATACCATATTTTATGAACAAGTATAGGTCATAAAAATGTTAAGTTTAAACTGAAGAGTACAATTTATAAAACTATTTTCAAGTTTTTGCAATGTACTCTATCTCCTAATGCTAAGTAATTAAACAGTCAATCAACCAGTAAATTGTTTAATTACTTTTTCCATTCATTGCATAACTATGTAATTAATTTGTTCACCTTTTTTGTTATTATCAACAATCAAAAATAATAATTTTCTATGCAAAGATAAGTTTAACAGTTATTGGCATTTCCAGCATAAACTATTACAATCTCGTGAAACTAAACCCCTAATAACAGGTTTCGTAAATAATGAAGAAGAAATGTTTTGAGAAAAATTTAAAAAAAGTGTAGAGTGTGTTATTTTGAAGTCATAAATCTTGACCTATAATGGCTAGAAGATTATTTTGTTTATGCACTGGAACTTGGATCTAATTAGCCTGGATTTACTGCCTTCCGAGAATTGATGCCGTGGCGGTTTCGTGATGAGAGGTGCAATCGTTCATGTAGCCCTGAAAGCTTACGCTTAGACAGTCCTGGATTTAATTTCAAGGCCACTGCAAGCAATGCCCGAAACCGGAATTAAATTTAAGTTCCAGTGCATACGCATAATTTTCTGCACTACAACGCCTTTTCTAGCATCATTGACGTAGCTTTACGCACAAACGAAGTATTTTGAAAAAACTGAACACGAGAAATTTGCTGTGAAAAATAGGAATATTTTCTCTTAAAATAACAGGTTTCAGATTACAGATGCAAAATTCAGAAATGGGGATTTTAGCCTTTCTTTGAAAAAAAATCGGGGTTCTTTGAAGGTTTATGTCTTGGCGCTCAATAGAGGTAAATGTATCTATTCTTTCAAATCTCTCAGAATTTATTCCAGTTTAACCCTTCTCCTACAGACAGAGGCTTCTCTGGCACGGAATATTTTTTAAACTGGAATATCTGGTCTACGAGAATAGATGTTTATTTATAAACTTTTTAAAAATCAAAAAGAACAACAATTGGATCATATAGAAGATGCTTTAAGAAGTAACTTAGAATTTTACCACTTTTTTGAAAGCCATAAAAAGTTCATAAAATGACTCAGACTTGAAAGACCCTGTCTGTAAACGGAAGGTGGAAAAAAGAAGTCTGTAAACGGAGGGTTAATTTTGATGTGAAAAGTTTGTTTCAAAATGTAATGGGTCGAGTCAGTCCACGCAAATACGATTCTTTTAACTTTTTGCAAAAATATTTCCGGGACGTGTCGTAATCATTTCTAGAAAAATTTGGAATTTTCATCAGGACCCTTTAATAAACCGTGTTAGCGAAAAAATGCGCTTTACCTACTTAATACGGTGAAAATACCTTTTTTCCTACGAGATGCTTGGACTATATCCAGAAAGTAATATTCTAAACAATCACACCTTTCTAAAAAGTGCTAATTTCATTAACATCCTTCAAAAAATATTTAAACAGGAAATAGATATATTTTGATGAATTAAGGTACACACTTATGCCTCAATTGAAAGAAATCTTGATGGTATTCATAGGCAATTCTACGTCTATGTGAAAAAAATTTAAGATTAAAATAGAATCTCCTTTCTTATGAACAATTTTATGCACCAAAATCAGAACACAAAAAAGCTCACAAAAAAAAATTAGATTTCCAACTACCTCCTTTCCGGCTGATTAGAGACGGACTCATTAGAGAAACTTATATTAATTGAAATTTAGATATTACCTGGAAATAAAAAACAGTGATTATCATAAAAAGTTATTTGGTCTAATTTCCCATTATATATTTATATCTTGAGTTATATCTCGAGAGATCCTTTTTGTTAAATTGATATCTTTTTAAACTATCTCTTTATACTTTATTCTCTACACTTTGTTAATAATCTCAAAAATCTTTTTAGAAAAAACCCCATGGATTTGGCAAATATTGAACAATTCTTTCTGATATACATCCAATCTTAGTTTTTTCCTAATTAAATAAAATTCCTTAATATTTTCGGTCCTCCAATTGGATCAATACCATTTCCCCAATTTCTATTAATTTCTCTGAAACCCATAATTCCAAAAAGAAAATATTAACAGCAATAGAGATGAGAAAGAGGTTGATATCAAAGTGAAAATAAAATCATCACTAAATAATTCCACCCCAAAATCACAAAAGACAAATACTTATTCATTAAATAATATCCGATAAACATAATTATTAATAATAAAAATTTTCGGAATCGCAAAGTCCCAAAATTATAAAATTTCCCACAATTTAAAATTGCCCAAATAGAAAATTCCCAACAGCTTATCATATTAAACAATTTAAAAATTCCCGATAATAGATAATTCCTCAAATAAATTTTCCGACATTACAGGGTGTCTATTTGACCGGAAAATCGGGAAAACCCGAAAATTACCGAGATTTAGAATTCAGTGTCATGGATTTTTCTCTCGAATGTACAAATATGCGAAGTAAAAGTGATTTTATATATTTTATTACTCTAATTCTGATTTGGAATATAGAATTTGTGAAAAAAGGATAATTTTCACTGAAAATAGGGAATTTTCCTAAAGAATTGCAATTCTGACTTGAAACAGTGAATTTTCTAGAAGAATTATAATTTTGAGTTGGGACCGGAAATTTCCATCAAAAACTATAAGTTTGACTTTTGTGACAGGAAATTTCGTAAAAAATTATAATTTTTTGACTTTGTGACAGGGAATCGTCTGAAAGAGGTATACTTCTGAGATAGAAGCAGCAGTTTCCGTAAAGAATCATAATTTCCATTTTTGGTTCACTTCAGGATAGGAGATTTCTTTAAGTTTCATAATCTTTACTTTCGGATAGAAAGTCTGCATAAAAATTATAATTTCACTTGAAGCAGGGAATTTTGAAAAAGAATTTCAATTGTAATTTCCTATAAGTTAATTAAAAACAATCCCTGTTCCAAGCCAGAATTCATTACAATTTGAAACTTCCCTCTTCAAAATTATGGAAAATGGAACTTACTATATTTCTGAATTATAATATAATTTTTTTAAATATCTAAATGTAATTCTGACTTGGAATAGAGAATTTTTGAAATTTCCGTGAAGAATTATATTTTTTGAGGGGCAGGGTATTTTTGTAAGGAATTATAATTTTGATATTGGTACAAGAAATTTATCTCAAGTAATATAATATCGACAATTGGGCAGCGAATTCACGTGAATAATGATAATTTTGACTTTTAAACATGGAGTTTCTGTGAAGAATTATAATTTACACTTTGTGAAAAAAGATTTTTGTGATGAATTACGAGTTAGATTTGAGTACAGGGAATTTTCGTAACAAAATTATTATTTGACCTAAAAAGAGAATGTTTTACATGAAGCCGGAATTTTCAAATATAATTTTAATTCTCATTCAGAAGAAGAAAATTTAAAAGGAATTCGCTTTTTCAAATTCAGAATTAGAATTATTTTACAAAATTTGCTGTTCGAAATCGTTTGAAATAATTCAGATCTTTTAAACTCTTTTAAATTGACTGCGACAAATTTATAATCATTCATCGGTTAGACATCCTGTTCTATAAACTCTGAAATTGACACACTAAAATTGTCGATACAGGAAAATTTCCGAATTATGAATAAAATAAAGTATTTATTATAGAATAATAAATACCGAAGTGGCTATTTCTCGAAATTCGGGATGATTGGTCAAATATTTTTATAAGTTTGGCTAGTCGTCCCGAAATTTTGGGACGACTAGAGCACACAGCTAATAAAAATGATAATAAACAAAATATTTTCATCAAATGAAAGTATTTCATTTTAGTATTTAACAATTTTTTCATTGCTTAGATTCGGAAATTTTATAATGCAGGAATTTCCCTGTGTCGGAAATCTTATAGTGATAGATATTTTCTAATGTCGGAAATTTTATCAAGGGTGTTTTCCATTATCGGGAATTCTGAAACCCGGTAACTTTAAAATCAGGGAATTTTATTTTGTCGAAAATTTTCTAATTTCGGGAATTTTCTAGGGTCAATATTTTCATTTTCTGGGATTTATCTGTGGCCCAAAAATTAAAGTGTTATAAAATATTGACAAAAGTTGCAATTAAAATAGGATATTACTTCCTAAATTTTTGTTTGAGAGTACAATGTTAGTGGATCTCATCACGTAGAATTTGAAAACTATATTGAATTAAATCCAGAAAATTTAAATTAATTTGAGAAGAAAATTTCATTATTGATTCATGGCTTGCACAATAATTGTCATTGTAAAATGTGTATAATTTGGCTTTTAAATGGTTGAAAAAAATGGAATAATTAAAAAAATTAAATAATTTAAAAAAATTTTACCGTATCCTAGTTGCCAGCTTGTATTATAACCCATGTGGTCACTGAAAGAAATTATATCCAACGCATTTCGGGAATCCCATGATGCATTTGCACTATTTTCATTACGATGTGGTGTAATGCAGGTGATTAAATCGAGACCAGATTTTTCTGCCCACTGGTGGACCATATTCCAAATATTTTCTGTGGAAAAAATAGCGTAATAATATTCATACAGAACTAATCCTCTTATCATTAATGAGCAATACCAATATTTAAAATTTTTAGTCGTGACATGTTTTGTTTGAACTATTACCTAAAGGATTCAAAATGGGATTCGAAATTAATTTACGGCTATAATACTTATAATATAAAATAGAACTATTTTAAATTAGTATTGGGAGTATTTCTCAGTTCTCTATATTAAAAAAAAGGAATTTTAATTTTGAGAAATATTTGTTCATTTCTCAAAGTTTTGCAATTTAATTTAATGGTTCTTTTTTTAATTTTATCCAAATGTAATCTTTTTGAATTTAAACCTGTTGAGATGAAAAAAATCAGCTTCAATGTTTATAAATTGCAATATTACTGTAGAACTGAAAGCTTTAATTTCAAATTACTTAGCATCTGATAAACTGTTCCATTTTTAGATGTTGAAAATTTTGATAATCAATATTCGATTACTTGAAAATTCATATTGTTAAATTTGGTGTCACTATAAGTTTTAAAATGTTTAATTTTCTATTTCTAACAATCTTTTTTAAATTACCTCAGTTTTTATGTTAAAATTATTCGATTGATTACCTTTGATTTCTTTTATTTGTTATAAGCTAATGATTCAAAGATTTCTTTATTTTTATTTTATGCTGTTTAACTTGAAATTCATCTATTTAAATCATACAATTTTGAAACGCCTTCAACTTAAGGCTATTCTTTTTTGAAGGCTTGTAATCTTTTTGCAATGTATTGATGAAAATTTTTCCGTATGATTTTTATACTTTCATTTTAATTTTCCACTAAAGATGGGTACTCTCGAATTACATTAAATTTTCTATCAGGGCTGAAACAACATATTAAAAACGATTTTGTAATAAAATTGAAAGTATTTGAGGAACATCGTTCTGATTGAAGGCAGAGCTCCTTATTATATTATATTTTTTTAGTATTATTTTATTTTATTATGTATTTTCAGAATAAATTTAATAGTCCGAAGATCGATTACAGGATTACGGTGTCAAATACATATTATTGTTAAAGTTGTTTTATGGAGACAGTATATGGGGTAGTTAATTTAATGACCTCGTCAAAATTGCTCTAAAATTGAACGTACATATATGTATATAGTCATTATATTTCCCCCAGGGTGTGCAACGTTGATCAGTTCCCATGTTTACGAGCAAAATTTAGGATTAGAGTAAACAACTTAAAGGGAAGAGCATGCGCAAAAGGTAATTCAGAAACTGTTAAGAAAATTCCTCTAGCATATAATTGAAAAAAAAAATTATTATCCTGAATGGACTAAAATGCTTAACATTTTTTGAAGCAAAATATTTCAAAGCTTCGATTTGAAACAAAAGTTGTTGAGAATAGTGGAAATTATTTTTATCAAAAAATTATTATCTTTATATTTCCCCACATATATGAAAAACACGTTTAATTAATTGCTTCACATATTTCCTTTTGAAAACTTCTCTTCCGAAATTTTCGTAGCAAATATACTACTTTTGATATTTTAAAAAACAATTTTTCTTTTATTGCAATGGAATTCTGTGTTTCATGGTCTGATTTAATTTGGCATAAATATGTCGGGACAGTACTTACCGGAAAATGTGTTTTCAGAAAATCTTTGATCATTTTCGGGAAGCACTTCACGTTCGAAAACGTAAGAGTTACTTCGTGGTCCACCGATTCGAACATAAGCCGGCGACAAAGCTTTGGCCATATTTATGCTTCTCTCCACATTGGTACTAGATTCAATGGAAATAGAAAAAGTTTAGAAATTTTATTTAAAAAAAAAAAATTGAATTTGACCTAATTTATAATGTTTGAAACAAATAATATCTGTAAAATATATTGTTACTGAACTCCATATTTCCGTCATTAAAATTATATTAAATCGAATCCTTAATGTTATTTTAAATGCTTGCTTGGTCGTACAACCATTCATAGCTATTAGGTTTGTCCATTTTTTGTAATAAAAAAAAATAATTTCTTCAACTTAAAACGCACTGTAATCTAATTTGTCCATTTTTCTACAAAACCGTTTTTACCAAAGATGAAGCCAATCGAATAAGATTTATAGGGTGCTAACTAGGGTAGTCGAAAATGGATAAAAAAATTTATTTTTGTGCGAACCCGAAAAAAATAAATTGCATTTTCTTTTTTCTTGCACTTTAGATTTTATCAGATGCTGATGGGCACAGGCAATTTCGCATGTAAAATAATATGGGGAAAAATCACTTTTTAGGATTTTTGGAATAACTGCCGTGGTCTTGGGAAAATATTACGGAAAAATCTTGTACAGAATTTTCCAATGAAAAATTTTATGTATCGATCATATGTGTTTGTTAGCCCAAACACATCCCCACGGTGCCCCGAAAAGTACCCCTAAATCCAAAAATGTAAATTCTGCACGAAGCCTACACCTTTGAGTACTGTATTTTCATTTTTTTTGCACCAAAATTGCTATTGCTAATCTAGTAGAATACTTATTAATATTTTACAGTGATTTTTAATTATTTAGGCATGTTCCTTTTTTCTAAATAATTGTTTATTCTAATATTCTCAAGAAGTCGGCTTTTTCTAACAGAATCAAAATCAAGGTTGGATTTTTATATATTTTATATGCTTTCGATATTTCAGTTTTATTATTTAAAACCCTTATTTGTTTAAACAAATTTATTTTGTTGATGCGTCACTAAACTTTGACCCTTACGGAAACAGGGGTGAAGATTTTTCATTCTATCTCAAGAACAAATGATCCGAATTTAAATTTCATCTCAGATTATTTTTAAATATGAAAAAATATGGCCCTTATTTATACTATTAAATGGATGATAGATTCTTGTTTAGCATAAAAAATACTTAGAAAGTGTCGTGTCGCATGCAACGGGATCATAGGTCATTTTGGTTGACCAGTGTTTACAAGAAAAAAAGTGGACTTAATTAGGAAAATACGTCGTAATACCGAAAATAACTAATGATTAATTGTTTAAACAATTCATGAATGTAAAAAATAGAATTGATGTTTTCAGCAATCACTAGTTGTAATATTTATAGCAGAAAAGAGAGAAAATTCCCATATTTTCTGGTAAAATACTGTTCAACAAAAATATTGTTTGTTTGAAAAAATAAGGGTTTGTTAACTAATGAAGCTAAAGTATCACAGATGTGTCAAATATATAAAAAAGCGATCTTGATTTTGATTCTATTGGAAAAGGCCAACGTTTTAGGAAAAAAACAATTATTTAAACACATGGAATTTGTTGAAATAATTGAAAATCACTTTAAAATACTGATAATTTTTCGACTAGACCAATAATAATAATGTTCAGTACAAAAAAAAACAAGAATAAAGTGCTCACAGGTGTATATTTCGTGCAAGATTGACATTTTTGAATTTAGTGATACTTTTTGGGGCACCTAGGGATATTAATAGATATATGTTTTAATATATAACACAAATCGTTGAAAATTTCAAAAATACAGAATATAAAAATGTAATAAGTTCTTTTTGGCAAAGAGAAATGTGGTTGAAAAACATAAGTGTTCGTCCATACATATATTACGTGACGCTTTTTTGGACGTAACTTACGTAATTTATGTCATCTACAGTAATCTCATTTTTTATTATAAATATAACGTTTCTTATGTATGCAAAAATTATTGCCAACTTTCTTTATATACAGTTTTCGATTGTAACAATAATAATATAGAATAATATTATATAAAAAATCAGTTTTGATCAAGTTAGAATTTTTTGAAAAATCAACGATAATATTTAGCTCAAGACAGATCATACAAAAAAGTTTGAGAGGAAGGAAAAAATTTTCTGTGCATTTGTTGACCTAGAAGAAAAGTTTTACAAGATGGATTGAAGTAAACTTTGGGAAGTCCTGAATAATTACGGAGTCAATGGATGGCTCCTACAAACAATACAAGCAATATATGCTGGTAGCAAAGCGAGTGTAAGGTTTAATGGAAAAATGAGTGACTGGTTCTATATCACAGGTGTTAGACAAGGATGTGTTATGTCCTCATGGCTATTTATTTTATTCATGGACAAGTGTCTAAGAATGGCACTCTTCGACGAAGAAAGTGAATCTCGAGACAGTGAAGGTACGTGGCTTAGCTTCCGCAGATGATAAGGTTGCTATGGCAGAGTCAATTGAAAACTTGCAAAGAATGTTGAACAAACTGAATACAATCGTAAAGAAAATGGGCCTCAAAATTAATGTGAATAAAACAAAAACTATGGTTTGAAGGAAAAGATGAGAAAACAATGTGAAATATTGTCCTAAATGATGAGGGATTAGAACAAGTTGATAAGTACGTATATCTTGGTAGCCTATTCACTAGTGACGGAAAGATATATGGAGAGTTAGATAGGTGTATAAACGAGGGTAATGAGGTTATCGATAGAGCAGGGACTATTATCAGAAGTAAAAATAAAATATATCAAGTGAAGCCTAATGGGCAATACATAATTCTACATTTATACCGACTGTGCTGTATAGTAACGAGACGGGGACCTGTCAAGAAAAGGATAAAAGTCAAATTAACGTCAAATAAACACTAGTTGACATATGTGAAAGAAATTTTTCAAGATGGTTTGGGCATCTTAAGAGAATGAAAGATGAACGAATAACGAAACAAGTGTATCAAGGTAAAGTAAATGGTAGTGTGCCCAGAGACAGACCGCGGAAAGAAAGATTAAAATGTGTAAATGAAACTCTCATTCGAAGAGACATTAGAAGCCAGAGAAACACAAGAGCTTGCACGAAAAAGTGCTTGGACGTGAAGGAAGCTAGAGAGGTATGCCAGGACAGGAAAGTGTGGGGACAAATAGTTTATAAAAAGAAATTCAGTGGAGTGAATGACGCCTGACACAAAAGACCTTAGATACTAATGGGCCCGAGTGGGGAGCTTCACATGATGACCTTGTGAGGCTCTTCACTTGGGGTGATCGCTAGAGAGATTGATCAGCAACTTGGGTCGGAGCAGTATTTCTTTTTTTATATGATAATTTTTTATTCCACGTTACTTCCTTCCTCGCCGAGTAAGTCACGCTTCCCCCAAAAGGGAAATAGCTTAATGGTATAACAATAATAAAACATAGTGGTGTGCTTTTTTTCGTTTGAACAGAACTAATTTTATAAAAATGGTAATTTAAAAATTCTAACTTGGTTAAAAATGAACCCTAAATATCAATTGAGCACCCCCTGAATATTATGCAATAATTTTGTTTTGAATTCGCTGACGAAAATGAAACAAAATTTAGAAATAGAGCAACTTGGAATTTAAAATATTCTGGATTAGGAAACACATA
>CAKNYM010051711.1:87833-130135 GCA_932195095.1 Andricus curvator
AGTACAAAGATTGAATTCATGAAAATAATTATCAAATAATTGAATCTTTCGGTGTGTTTCAGATGCAAAAAAACAGCGTTTATACAGCAACATCGAATTTATTTCTATTTTGGTTTTACAACTTTATCTTTTTTAATTAAGTTAAAATAGTCTATTGACCAAATATCATAAAAAAAGAATACATTTTTGAGAAAAAAATACTTTAATAATTTAAATTTTGACTTGAAGTAAACGAAGGGAGTTTTATTTTTATACGCAAAATCAAATTTCACTTTACTTCTGCAAAAACTGTTATTTTTGTGAAAATTTTCTACTACTTGCAAAATGTATTAAAAGTGTCTGAACGCCGCACAGTGGGGCAAAAACAACGTCCGTGGACAAATTGATTTTCAGAAAACAACTATTATCCGATTTCAACTTTTTTTAAAAATGAAAGCTAATAAAATTTCGCATCGAACTGTCATGGCCGCTTTTAAATTTTTGTTTATTTTTTTTTGTCTATTTAATAACAAAATGAAAAAAAAAATTTGACTTTTCAAGTATACTGGTTTATAAAAAATGCTTTAATTCAATCAAAAATACATAGAAAACTGAAAGAAACTATCCAAAAAAGATGTCCAATAGCAATGCAAATGTTAAAAAATTTATTGAATTTTTTATAAACAAATAAGTGAATGAAAATGGTTTCGTAGGGATTGGCGGCGATTTGTCACTTGATTCGCACTAAATTTGAACAATGTATGGACAAAAAGAGTTTTTTAGTTGAATTAATGAAAGTTAATAAATAATTTGTTATTTTCAAAGCAATTTTTATAAACAAATATCCATATCAGGTATTTTTGATGGAATAAATAAAGTTTTTTCTATCGAATCGATCATATATTACTTGTAAATAAAACTTAAGTATTATATTTAGTCACCAAATAAAAGTTAATAATTGTTTAAACTACCCTAATTAACAAATGCTCTATTTGGCTATTTTTGGAGGTACAAACTTGATTTGATCGATGCAATTAACTGTAAAGAACTAACTTCTGAATTTTTAAGAACATTTTGAGGACAGTTCACAATTTATTATTGTAAACAACAATTGTTCAAACAAATTTTTATCATTTTATGTATTTATAAATAAAATACTACTTTTTTCACGGAATTAACAGCCAGTAATTTAGCAATGATTTTTTGCTATAAATCGATAACATTTGATAATTGTTTAAGCAAACTTAATTAACAAATGCATTATTTGGCTATTCTCTAGCTTTTAAACTTGTTTTTTTTATGTCATCAACTGTTAATAATATTTTTTTCAACCTTTTTTGCTATTTCGATAACAATTCACCATTTTTATTTTTATTAATGATTGAATTAGCGTAGCCATACACGGTATATAATCCCCACCTGTGAAATACTTGTAAAAATCTCATATTATATACCGTATATGGCTATGTAAATTAAATTGTCAATAAAAATAAAGATAGTGGACCGTTATCGACCTATCGAAAAAAGTAAAAAAATGTGTTATCAACAGTTGATTACACAAAAAAAAACAAGTTTAAATGCTTAAAAATAGCCAAATAATGCATTTGTTAATTAAGTTTGGTTGAACAATTATCAAATGTTATCGATTCATAGCAAAAAATCATTTATAAATGACTGGCTGTTAATTCCGTGAAAAAAGCGGTATTTTATTTACAAATACATAAAATGATAAAAATTTGTAGACAATAATAAATTGTTTACTGTCATCAAAATGTTCTTACAAATTTAGAAGTTAGTTGTTTACAGTTAATTGCATCGAAAAAATCAAGTTTGTACCTCCAAAAATAGCCAAATAGAGCATTTGTTAATTAAGGTAGTTTAAACAATTATTAACTTTCATTTCGTGACCAAATATGATACTTAGGTTTTATTTCCAAGTAATATGTGATCGATTCCATGATAAAAACTTTATTCATTCCATCAAAAATACCTGATATGTATATATGTTTATAAAAATTGCTTTGAAAATAACGAATTATATATTAAATTTTATTAATTCATCTAAAAAACTCTTTTTGTCCATGAATTGTCCAAATTTAGTGCGGATCAAGTGACGAATCGCCGCCAATCCCCACGAAAACATTTTCATTCACTTATTTGTTTACAACAAATTCAATAAATTTTTTAACATTTGCATTGCTATTGGACATCTTTTTTGGATAGTTGCTTTCAGTTTTCTAGGTATTTTTGATTGAATCGAAGCATTTTTTTTAAACCGGTATACTTCGAAAGTCAAATTTTTTGTTGTTATTAAATAAACCAAAAAATTAACAAAAATTTAAGAATCGGCCAGGACAGTTCGATGCGAAATTTTATTAGCTTCCATTTGAAAAAAAAGTTAAAATCGGATAATAATTGTCTTCTGAAAATCAATTTGTTCACGGACGTTTTTTTTGCCCCACTGTGCGCCGTAGCAAAAACGGTTAGTTTCTAGTAGAATTATTTTTGTATTTTTCTACAATTTTTAGTGATTCTTTAAAAAACAACAGAAAATTGCAAAGATAACTTTTTTGTAGAAATTAAATTATGTTTTGCTACAATTCAAACACTTTTACTAAATTTTGAAAGTTATTCAAAATTTGTACAAAAATTACGATTTTTACATTATTGTACTCCATTGTATTTTGCGGTGAAAATACATACTTGCGAGAGTAGAATTAATGAAAATCAGAATCATTAAATTTTTTTTAAGCTCGAATAAAAAGTGTTTTGTTTGCGCCACTTAAAAACTTTTCGAGAGTAGATAGCTCTAATTTTTATCAAGAATGAATCTACTTCAAATCAGGCAGGTTATTTAAAGGCGCTGAATTTCTCGGGGACAAAATATGTTGTTTTTCAGCGAAAATTAGGAGCTGCATATTTTCTCGATTTGCTGAAAAATAATGTCTACGAAGTTATGGTTATTTGAATATTATGCAATATTATTGCTTTCTTTCAAAATCTGCTGGGAAATTTTCGAAAGATTTAAAATTTTTAAAATTACGGTGGCATTTCTGAAAACATTAGAAGTAGATTTTGTCAAAAAAAACACACATATTTTTTCTCAATTTGTTTTTAAATTTGGCTTTTTCATAGGGTAGACATCCTGTGAGTTTTATAAGCACCAAAATAACTTTTAAATAAATTTAATTAATTCATTCATTAATTAAATTAAATTTAATTAAAGTAAATTTTTTTTAATAAAATCGAATTCACTGATTGGTTTCGCAAACAACGACAATTACGCAAAAATGTTAACAGAAATTTTGCAGGTATAAAAAAGTTTTACAAAAAATATGTCTTGCTCTTTTGATATCTTCTATCATTTACGAGAAAAATTATAAAATAAACCAAAAATGGTTAGGCCAGCATTAAACAGATAGGATTCCTTTCTTATATAAGCATAAGCTGTAAAAAATATGGGGAAAAATAAACAAATTTGGGTTTTTGAGAAAATCTCTTTTATTTTTTTTTTTTAGACTTTTGAAAGCACGGCAAAAATATTTTCTGGGCAACCCCAACGTTTTTATCTCTAACAATATTTTCAAAAAGTTTCTGCTAATGTAAGAGAGGCATCCTATCAGTTTTATGCGGGCTAAATCACTTTTAAGGCCAAAGGAAATTTTTCTCCTAAAAATATAATTTTCTATTTTTTTCGTAGATGATAAAGGATATCACAAAAGAGCAACACTTATTTCTTGCAGAACTTTTTTAAAAGTGCAAACTTTTATGCTAACATTTTTTCGTATCTGTCGTTTTTCTGCGAGAAGAATAAGTCAATTCGATTTAATGAAAAAATCTCCTGTCTTCGAGAATCTGAAAAGAAAGCCAGAGCAAAAAATTTAAATTCGAATAACTTTGTAGACATTTTTTTCCGCTGATCAGAAAAATACATTTTGCTTGATTTCCTCTAAAAAATAACATATTACATCCCCGAGAGATTATGAGACTTCAAGGCAACGGCCATACCACGCTGGAAACACCAGTTCCCGTTAGATCACTGAAGTTAAGCAGTGTTGGGCGCGGTTAGTACTTGGATGGGTGACCGTCTGATACTACTGCGTTGCTGTTGGCGGCCGTGGGTGTGGTGAGCCCACACTTGTAGTTATTTACTACAAGAAACTATCCACCTAGAAACACTACCCGAATCGGGTAGTGTCACGCTTACCCCTAGAGGCTCGCCGAAAGGCAAATAGCTTAACGGTATAAGTGTGAAACCTGCCTGATTTAAAATGGATTAGGACTCAAAAATCTATTTTTTATTATATTGGATGAATTACTTGACTGAAATAAAATTGTGGAAAATTGTAGAATTAGTTTCTAAATTTATTATTGGTGCAGTATGTGGTCGAGGAAAGGTAGAGAGAGGTGAGGATACTGGGTTATAATTGTAGTAATCCTCCACGAAATTGCTTTGCGTTCAGAGTGAGAGGGTTGGACAGAGGTTTATATCTCTTTCCCAGTAGTTATTACGACCCTGAGCTTTAAGTTATTTATTGCTGAATATATTAGAAAATATTCTATTGAAATAGTTTTTCCATAGAACTCAATTTTCCTACAGGTAAGGGACGACATAATTTTCCCGAATTTTCAAAATTCTGAAAGTGAAAAATACCGAGAAAATGATGACCGAAACAGAAATCCGAAAAATTAAAATTCCGAATGAAAATAAAACTACCGAAACTGGTTATTTCCGAAATTTCAGAATTCCTGAAAATAGTGAATTGTCGAATTCTCCAAAACTGTGAATTGTCGAATTCTCGAAAACTGCAAATTGCCGCAAAAACAATGATTAATTTTTTTGTTAGAATTGTCTTTCATTTTATATGGGGCGCACTTCTTGTCAACTGTACATAAATTTTATTTTTTCGGGAATTTGAAAATTCGGCAACATACTATTTTTGGAAATTTAAAAATGCAGAAATTTACTAATTTTGGGAATTTACTATTCTCGGGAATTTGATCAATTCTGGAATTTGAAAATTCAGGTTTTAAAATTTTGAGAATAAAAATTTTCGATTGTTTCACTTTCTTTCTGGAATTTGAATTTTTCGGGTCGTACGTAGGCCTGATAAATATAGAGTCGAGAAGTTAACCATTCATCAAACCTTTAATGAAATCTCGTGGAATTCCTGAAAATCTTTGCAATTCTTTGAAATCCCATGAACTCTGTTGAAAACTTTGTGAATCCCTTAAAACTTTTTAAATTATGTGAAAATTCCTTGAAATGCTACAAATTATATGGATATCATATATAACATCATAAGATCCCTTTAAAACGGTTGAATTCCCAGAAAAATCCCTTGAAATCCTATTAAAAATAGGAATGCCTTAAAATTCTTTGAGATTTCGTAAATTCTTTTTAAATCCTTAAAATCACTGAAAATGAAAAAAATAACAATTCCTTACAATCCTTTAAAATCAGTAGGAATCTCTTAAAATCTATAAAAATCAGTTAAAATCCGTGAAATATTTCTAAGTATTGGGAAACTTTTAAAATCCTTTGAAATTCATGTAAATATATAAAACCCCTAGGAATCTTTCTGAATCTCTTGAAATCCCGTCAGGTCTTTAAAATGCCATCAAAATTACTCGAAAACCCTTAAAATCCTTTGCCATATTCGTAAGTCCTTCGAAATTCAGTTAAATCTTTTGAAATATTAGGAAATCCTCTAAAATCCGTGGATATACTTTTAAATCTTTCAAAGTCCCTTAAAAGCCTCTCTTATATTCGTAAATTCTTTGAAATTCCGTTTTATCTTTTGAAATCCTCTAAAATCTGTGGTTATACTTTTGATTCTTTTGTAAATTCCTAAAAATTTTTTAAAGGCTATGAAATCATGAAAACCGCTTTGAAACTCTAAAAATCCGTTCAAATTTTTTTAAATTCCGTGAAATATTTCTAAATATTACGAGATCAATTAATATCTCCAAAATCACTTTGAAATTCATTGAAATCTTCAAAATCCGTGAGAGTATGTAAATCTCTTGAAATCCCTTTGGGTCTTTCCAAAGCCATTAAAATTACTCGAAGCCCCTTAAAATCCTCTATAATATTCGTTGATCCTTCAAAATTCCATTAGATCTTTTGAAATGCTAAGAAATCCTCTGAAATCCGTGCATATACTTTTTAATTTTTAGAAATTACATGAAATGTTACGAAATATTACAAATCAAGTGAAATCTTTGAAATCGCTTTGAAATTCATTGCAATTAATAAAATCCGTTGGAATCTTTCTGAATATATTGGAATTCCTTCAAACTTTTTAAAAACAATTAAAGTTACACAGTGTACCTTGAAATCCTATATAATATTCGTTAATATTTTGAATTTTCATTAAATCTTTTGAAATTTTTCCAATTTCCTGAAAATACTTTTAAATGTTTTGAAATCTCTTAAAATCCTTTAAAATTCCATGAAATTAAAAATACACCTTTTGAATATCATAAAATCCGTTAAAATGTCTTAAATTTTCGTGAAATATTACAAGATCAAGTGAAATATTTTAAATCCCTTTAAAATTCATTGCATTATTTAAAATCCGCGGCAATTTTTGGAAATCTCCTAAAATCCTTTGACATTTCATGAAATCATAAAAAAACCTTGGAATATCTTAAAATCCGTTAAAATACCCCAAAAATTTCGTGAAATATTTCGAAATCTTCCGAGCTCGAGTGAAATCTTTGAAATCCGTTTAAAATTCATTGAAATATTCAAAATCCGTGGGAATTTTTTGAAATCTCCTGAAATCCTTTGACATTCCATGGAATCATGGAAACTCCGTTAAGTAGTTGAAAATCCGTCAAAATTTCTTAAAATTTCGTGAAATATTGCGAGATCAAGTGAAATCTTTGAAATCCCTTTAAAATTAATTGATATATTTGAAATCCGTGGAAATTTTTTGAAATCTCCTAAAATCCTTTGACATTCCATGAAATCATGAAAACCCCTTCAAATATCTTAAAATCCGTTAAAATTCCCTAAAATTTCGTGAAATATTTCGAAATCTTACGAGTTCAAGTGAAATCTTTGAAATCCGTTTAAAATTCATTAAAATATTTAAAATACGTTGGAATCCTTTGAGATCACTTAAAATCCTTTGATATTCCATGAATTCATGGAAACCCCGTTATATAGTTTAAAATCCGTTAAAATTTCTTAAATTTTCGTGAAATATTACGAGATCAAGTGAAATTTTTGAAATCTCTTTAAAATTCATTGAAATATTTAAAATCCGTGGGAATTTTTTGAAATCTCCTGAAATCCTTTGACATTCCATGAAATCATGAAAAACCCTTCAAATATCTTAAAATCCGTTAAAATTTTGTGAAATATGTCGGAATCTTACGAGCTCAATTGAAATATTTAAAATCCTTTTAAAATTCATTGAAATATTTAAAATACGTTGGAATACTTTCAGATCACTTAAAATCCTTTGCTATTCCATGAAATCATAAAAACCCCGTTAAGTAGTTTTAAATCCGTTAAAATTGCTTAAAATTCCGTGAAACATTTCAAGTATCACGAGATCCCTTAAAATCTTTGAAATCCCTTTAAAATTCATTGAAATATTTAAAATCCATGGGAATTTTTTGAAATCTCCTAAAATCCTTGGACATTCCATGAAATCATGAAAAACCCTTGGAATATCTGAAAATCCGTTAAAATTCCCTAAAATTTCGTGAAATTTTCGAAATTATACGAGCTGGAGTGAAATCTTTGAAATCCCTTTCAAATTCATTGAAATATTTAAAATACGTTGGAATCTTTTGAAATTTCCTGAATTCCTTTGACATTCCATGAAATCATGAAAAACCCTTGGAATATCTTAAAATCCGTTAAAATTCCCTAAAATTTCGTGGAATTTTCGAAATCTTAAAAGCTCAAGTGAAATCGTTAAAATCCGTTTAAAATTCATTGAAATATTTAAAATACGTTGGAATCCTTTCAGATCACTTAAAATCCTTTGATATTCCATGAAATCATTAAACCCCCGTTCAGTAGTTTGAAATCCGTTAAAATTCCTAAAAATTCCGTGAAACATTTCAAGTATTACGAGATCCCTTGAAATCCTTTTAAAATTCATTAAAATATTTAAAATGCATGGAAAACTTTTGAAATCTGTTAAAATCCTTTGGCATTCCATGAAATCACAGAAAACCCGTTAAGTCACTTGAAGTCCGTTAAAATTCCCTGAAATTCCGTAAAAAATTTCAAATTATTACGAGATCCCTTGAAATCTTTGAAATCTGTTTGAAATTCATTGAAATATTTAAAATCCGTGGGAATCTTTTAAACTTTCTTAAAATCCTTTGTCATTCCATGAAATCATTAATAACCCGTTAAATCACTTGAAATTCGTTAAAATTCCGTGAAATATTTCGAAATATGAAGAGATAAAGTGAAATATTTGACATCGCTTTACAATTAATTGAAATCGTTGAATCCTTACAATAGGGGGGATCTAAGATTTGAAAAATTATCCATACGTAAATAATAGACGTTCTCAAAAATCTTAAAATATTAGAAAATTAAAAAATGTCTTAAACTCTCTTGTGAAAAATGGTTCAGAAAGGATGATCAAAAATGAATATTGATTGAAAAAAGTTTATCACTTTTGAAAAATATTTCAATTCAGATGAAAAATCAAAAGTTCGAAACGAAAATTCTCTAAGCTTGCAATTAATTTTTTTTTTCAAACAAGAAAATGAAGAATGTCCTTAATTATTTTTTAAAGAAAAATGAATTCAATATTTCACATTTTATTAAGACTCACCTCAAAATGTTGGTGTTCACATCAGCAGACAAAATCACTGTTGGATCTAGCGTGAAACTAAGAAATTTATCGCTAGTAACAGTAACAGGCCTTTTTGTGTTTACGTTCAAAACCACTTCGGCCGCAAAAGAACGATAAATCGAAATCGAAAACATAATCGCGAAAAGGCCCATTTTTCCTGTCTGCCCTTCCATTTTTGCCATTTTGGCCATTAATTCTGATTTTAATTGTAATCGATTCTTATGCACAATTTGAACTGACCATAGTACAAAGAACAGTGAAAACTGTAGAACAGAATCAGAATCGAACAAACCCGTTTAAATGAGACGAGCTTCGATTTTGCACTGACCGATCGAAGTTCCGTTTCAAACTGACATTTCTGAAAAATTGATTCGATGAAAAATACTTGACCGTTCCGAAATGTGATTTGGAAATTGGAATTCTGATGACTTGTGTAACTCATGTGGAATCTAGGTTGCGAGCTGGCCATAACTGCAACGCCTGCAAAAATATTTCGCGAAAGTGTGATATAAATTGTTTTCAAGACTTAGTTATAAATATAACAAGTATATTGCATTCGCAGTAATATTTTAAAATCAGTTTCAAGAGACATTTCGAATTACCGAGACAAGAATGGTAATATTTATTGAACATTTTATACATTTTTTGATAAATAATAATAAAGTAGTAAGGGAATTAAAAAATTTTGTAATTAGACTGTCTTCGAATAATATATTTTTTCTAAAGTATTCAAGTATTTATATCAAAGCACAACTTAGTGAAAATTGCAAATAATAATAAATGCAAGGATAATATTTTTGATAAATTATCAATTTTGTTATTTTAAGTTTAGAATTAATATATAATGTTTTTGTACAGATCATCGAACCGTTGCATTTTTGTTGAATAATACCAAGCTCCGACGAAAAACACTAACATCCTGAAGTTGTTGAAAATTGTAGGTTTAATTTTTGAAGCAAAATGATATTTAAAAAATAATATTTGCGATAAAAAACGCTTATATCACGTTCAAATACAGTAAATATACTTTGAAGTCTAATAATTTTATATTAACAATATAAATTTTTGGATGAAAAAATCTAACATATCACAACTGTTCCAAATTGTAAATCTTCTTTGATATTCAATGATTTTGGTTTCATGGTTTCCGGTGAAAAATGTTAACATAACCTAAAATTGTTCAAAAATTGTAAATCTTTGAAATATATACCGATTTCAGGTGAAAAATGCGAGCAATGATTTTTCTGTTGAAAGTATCGATTTAAAGTGTAAAACACTAACAAAACGAAAAATTAGATAAAAATTGCGACTTTAATAATATTATGAAGAATAATTATAATTTGTGAAATTTTACTTTAAAAAAAAATTGAAAATACCAATTTTTAACGGAAAACAGTAATATAATGTAACTATTTTTACGTAATATTTTTGATAAAATGTCCGGTAACGCTCCATGTTAATTTATCAATCTATAAAATGAGGGAATGAATTAAAAATCAAATAAAATGAGAAAATAGTAATTTCTCCCACATTTTGAAATATTTTCATCGGTTCTGCATATCATTCTAGAAGATTTTTGAAATTTTCTTGTTTTATTATAGTCGCACGTCCTGTCAAAATATTTTATGCAGTTTGGAATTTTTTTGGTTTGCGGATATCTCATAGTCTAAAATGGTTAACTTTTTGGCTATTATCCTTACATAGCTTTATATATGTTGGTTGAATTTTTGAATTAGTAGAATTTTCAACTGAAGCATTTTTTGTTCATTTCGATATTTTGGACACTTTACTTGCAATCGTACCTTTATTTATGAAATCACTATTTGAAATCAATTTTCAAAACTTGAAATTTTGTATTCCTCATTAGTTTGAAAGACTTAATGTAATTAATTTTTGAAGTTATGAAATCTACAATTTTTCCATTTTAAGCTCATTCTTTCAACGCGGACAATTAAAATAATTATTGAACTTCGGAAAAATCTAATTCACTATAAATTGATCCGAATGTTTCTTTCATAATAACATCAAAACTTCAATGTTCACTTTTTCGATCAAAAAATATATTTCTGAGAAAAAATTTAATGAAAATATGTAGCTTTAGGGTAGTTTTGACCAAAATCAGATCTCTGAAAAAACTAGTTGTTCTGTGATTTTAAGAATTGAAATAATATTACTGATGATGTAATTTGAAATAAACAACATTATTTTCAATAAAAACAATTATAAATCTAAAAAAACCCGATTACTTCAACAGTGTCTTTTGCAACTGATTTTTTTCCTAATATCGCTTCTTATCAATTTGTTTCCAATATTAAAAGTAAATGTTTCTATGATTGAAATCGTTAACACAATTTTTGTGAATAAAATATTTTTTAAACAAACAACTTTATTCAAATATTATTGACTTATTTTTGTAATCAGAATAAATTTAGTTGTAGAGACTGATTTCACCGAAAAATAAGCAATGCTTTATTAAAATAAAAATATTTTTAAATAATAATTATTTTATTGTGAGTTTTAAAGTTTTTTCATCCAAAATAATTTTTTTTCTTTCATAAGAAATTATAATATTATTTCAGCTCTTGAAATAATATAAAGCATTTTTTCCCAGAGACTCGATTTGTGGACGACAATTACCTTAAAATGTTTAAATTCTGTATACTTCTTTATTAATTCTTCACATTGTTCGAATTCGCAAAATTCGTAAGTCAATATTTAACCATATTTTTTGACGTTTTGGCATTTAAAATGAATCACTTTGTAATAAAAATTTCCAATTGAAATTATTGTTCAATTCTGAATCCTGAAAATTTAAAGTATTTTTTTTTAAACACTTCAGTTGAAATTTGTTCATCATAAGTGATAAGAACTTGAGGAGAAAATTTTTCAATCATATCTTTCAGAAATTACATTTTTTTAACTTGAAATTTATAAAGTGAAAAAATGAATATTGCCTTACAACTTCGTTATTTATTCTCTTTTTTCTTAGTTGATGCTTTTGAAATTAATATAAATTTTCAGCAAAGTATAAGCCAGAGTGGAAGAATTCCAATCTGTCTATGATTTTGAAATCCAAAATAATACTACTGATGATGTAATTTTAAATGATTTTTTTTGTAATTGAATTTTTCCTTATTATCGCTTACCAATTTTTGAAAAAATGGTTGAATTTTATTAAATAGTTAAAATAAGTTAAAACACCTTTTTTATATATGAAGGTAATTCACTTGTTTCTGAAATTGGAATCAGTTCAATTGTAGGAAATGTTTCCCTCTAAAAAATAAGCTGATTTATTACAAATTTACTATTTTTTAGATGATAAGAAGCGATATTAAGAACAAATTCAGTTGCAAAAGCTATTGTTACAATAATTATTTTTTGAAAGTTATAAACTTTTTTCCTGAAAAATGATATTTTTTTATTCGTAATACATGACTGATGATATCATTTCAATACTTGAAATCATAAAAAAAATTTTTGAGGAGACATGATTTTTAGACATAACAAGGTACCGACAGAACGTGTGTGTCTTTAGATATAACGGAATTTTTTATTGCCTTATAAAATAATCAACATAACAAAATATTAATAAATAATGGCTTATTGTTTCAAGGAAAACATTTTCTACAACTTTACTTCTTCCAATTATTGAATAAAATTTTTCTATGGCTGGAATTGTTAAAAAAATAAATATATTTTCAACAAATAAAAATGTTTGAAGATTACTTACTTTTTAAAGAATTTTCAATAGCAGAGTTCCTTGAAAAAATAAGCCCTAATTGATTAAAATTTAATGAATTTGACGATGTAATTTTGAATAATGAAAATGGGTTTAAAGATAATTGTAAAAGTTACAAAAAAAATTACTTCAACAATTTTTTTTGAAATTGAACTTTTTAGTACTATCGCTTCTTACTAATTTTTTAAAAATGGTTGAATTTTAATAAATGATGGCTGATTTTGAGAATAAAATATTCTCTACAATTCTAGTGTTTTTAATTTTGAAAATGATATTGTCTGAGGATTAAATCGTTAACGAAACAATTTTAAAGAAAATATTTTTCAAACAGGCAACTTTTTTTTTTACTTATGTTCAAAATGGGAAATTATTGAGTTTTAGGCAATGCTTTCCTTAAAAAAAAAGGCCATGATTTATTAAAATTCGACTATTTTTTCAATTTCTAAGAAGCGAAAACTATTGTTAAAATTATCATTGTTTGTGAGTCTTAAACTTTTTCTCTTAAGGACAAATTTTTTTTTTCATAAAACATGACTGATAATATAATTTAAATTCTGAAAATCATAGAAAACTTTGTTTTCCAGTCACCTAATTTTTGGCACATGCCTTGAAAAGAAAAGGCTAATAAATTATGATTTTTGTGCATAAGATAGTATTTATTTGTTTCTTAATGTAAAAAAACTTTAAATTATGCTGACTTAATATAATATGAAAAAAAGATAAAAAATTGTTTGTCGATGATATAAGGACTAATAAGGAATAATAAAAAATACAGGGAATTGGTAACATGATTGATTTTTATTACTTTTTTTAGTGGTTTAGAACTAAATAACATAAACGCATTATTTTCAGTAATTCACTTTTTGTTTATAATTATTCGTAATATTATACTATAGCTATAACGGTGAGGCGCGCCCCCGAATTGGATTTTGTCCCTTTCGGTTTACTTTACACTTGTGAGAGCCAAAAAAACTTCGTTAAAAGTATTCGTAAAACGTACATTCCAAGAAAGCTCGCTATATTTTTATATAATTATACATATTCACGTTCTTCTACGTCTCAATTTATTCTTAATCGATTAAATAAAAACTTATTTTCAGATTTCTACATTTTTCTCAACATTCTAATCTTTTTTCTTGAAAAGAAAGCACCACCTTTTTTACACTTTCATCTGTCGTGAAATTAAACATCGTATCGAATTGGAAAGATCTACTTTTTCAAAATGTTTTTTTTAGTCAAATTTCATTTTTCAGAATAATCCTAGAATTTTTCTGAAAACTGGACTCTCGAAAAATAAAAATCCAGAGAAATTTAATTGTCCTTTTTTTGGTAACAATTTGAGAAAATCTCGAAACCATGCCCAGGGGCGTGTCTTTTCGGATTTGCTACGTTTTGTGTATTTTTTTAGATGCATATTTAAACGTGTCCGCGTGTTAACGTGTGTATGTATATTTGTGATCACTTATTCTCTAGATTATTTTCTTTTTATATCAATATATATATATATTTATATAATATATATCTAACAACAATATAATATTATCATCTTCATCTTCATCGGTTTTTCTTTTAATCTTACATAATAATATATTATGTTCAACAATAAACTCGCTCGTGCCAGTACCAATGTATTTTTTACTATATGTAATTACTACGCACGCACTACTTTATACAGGGGGATTTTCATTTTGTATTCGAATTTTTCTCATATTCTGCTTTCAATTTCGATTGGGAGGGAGTGCTTCTAAGGAGGTGCTTTTTCACAAATTTCATTACACACATTTTTCACTAATTTCTGAGCAAATTTCGTGCGATTTTCGGACTCGCGAGAGACCAGAGCATTCCATTCCTTTCTTTATCTTCTGTTCTCGCATTTCTCTTGTCAATTTTTTTCAAAATTTTAGATTGGAAAATAGAGGTTCATTCGATTAAATAATAATAATTGTTACTATTTTCTGTTTTCGAGACCCCAAGTTGTTATAATAATCAAGATTTAAAAAACGGAAGTGGTTCGCCATTGTTCTCGAATTGATTGCGCGAATTATGCGAATTATAAACAAAAGATGCGTACGTTGCGTCTTTTCTTCCTAGAATTTTAATCCTAAAAATACTTTACAAGTTTCAATATCCGTATTTCGTTTATTAAGCAAATTGCGGAATTTAATGACAGTTGCAAATCTTAAAAATTATAGATTCAATTTTATTTTAAAAAACGAAAAAAAGGGCCTTCCACTTCCAAAAATCCTCAAAATCGCACTAGTCCGCTCGAAGGTGACAACATGTAAATAATTCTTTGTTTTTCGTGAATTAAATTTTTTCTTCCAATCATAAAATTTCTCTCTTTTTCACACACATGCTCCTTTTGGCCAAGCTATTTTTTCACCATTACATGTCTAAGTTCTAATTATACTTGTCCCTTGGCAACCTTATATCTCGATAAACTAACTTCCCATACCTCACTATGTATATTTTTTATGTATACTGCTTTTATGTATAATATTTATAATGAACGAACGCTTTTCGGTATCGCCATTCATGTTTATCATAGTCATTGTAATAATAATGTCAATAATATTAAGAATCGTTATCATTATTACTTTATAATGCGTTGTGTCGTTGTCTCTGAATAGTCATTAGTGATACTGAAAATCTAACCGCGTCCACTTGAGAAAGCCGCCAATGATTTTTACCATTTCAATTAAAAAAAGGATTGTCTATTATATCCAATCGTAATTCTAATTAAAAATAGTCTTCAAATGCGAAATTCTGGTGGCTTTCTCGAGAAGTGAGATTCGAAATCGTGGTTCTTTTTCTTCCTTATTTATCGAGTTTCAGAAATTCCTAATTTCAATCAAATTCACTCAATTATTTTATTTGCAGGTGCAATTCTCTGAACTATTTACATTGAAAAACACCTCACGTTAAACGTCAAAATCCTCTCAAACGTTAAACGTTTTATTAATAAAGTTTCCGAAAACGTAACGCACTCTTATTTTTGAGATTAATCGACTAATCTATTGTTTTCAAAGTAAAGTCGATTAAGTATTAATGCAGATTAGGCTGCCACCCGATCGAACAGGTAGATTTTTCATCTAGAAATTTCAAATGATTTGTAAATAAAATAAGTTCCGCCTTTCTGTCTTTGCAATCTAGGGGACATAAATTGAGTAATCGCAAGTTTTTTTTTTCGATATCACGTTGCCACATTGCCGCGCACTGGCTTAGGGTGGCTGTAGTCAGAAAAGTGAAATGTTGCACAAAAATTCAATTTTTCGAAGTCTAACAGACGTTTCCCTTTTTGTACAGTTGAGAACTCATTTATTTTTTACAAACATGACGATGGTTGCATAATGAAAAAGATTTTACAAACTGACAAAAGTGCTGATGCTCATTTTTCAGTTTGTATTTCAACATTTCAATAAATGCGTGATGTAAGAAACACAAATGAGTGAGTCGAGAGAGGAAACTTCGAGAATATTTAATTCTGCTCACCCAAATTCCACGGCTTTTTAGAGTTTCTGTCTGCGAGTAAGAAGAGAGCTTAAGAGAAATTCTTAAATCAAAAACGAGCCATACATAGATTTTTTGATCCTGGAAGTTGAAAAACGTCTCATTTTATCCTAAATTAAGAAGCAATCTTTTTTTTGTATAAAAATATACCTTTTGTATTAAATTGACACAATTGAGGGTCCGGATCAAAGAACCGTTTATAACTTTCTGACGCTCAGAGATTCAGAGACTCTAGGCGCCAGAAAGTTATAACCGCTTCTTTGATCCGGGCCCTCAATTACAGAAAATAATTCTTGGAAGAAGTGAATCTTAATTTTCAGAAAAAAGGCATAAATAGTTTTAACAACCAGGATCTAACTTTGCGATTTGTGTATAGAGTAAGAGAAATATTCGCTGAGTGAATGCTGAATATCAAGAAACAACAACGACATACGACATTAATCAGCAGTAACAACAACAGCAACGACACTGAAATTTTTTTCACATGTCGAGTACATCGCTAAGAGTAATTCAAGCGCGTCTGAACGCACTGCACATTTATTTACAACACTTATACGTAAAATATAGACGAGAGTCACGGCTACGGTTTATAATTCGCTACGTACTTTTTTTTTTTAAGAGCGAAGAGAAGACACCTTGCGGACATAAATTTAGATAAATGTACCGTAATAAGCCCGTTTTTCTGATCTCTTGCTATTATCACACTATCGTATTTGTCTGCAGCGATTTCATGACTGATTTCTGACGAAACGAGTCTGTTTAAATAAATAAAAGTAAGTAGAGTCGAGCGCCATTATAGTCCTTATTGGAAGCAAGTTAGAATAATTCTAAGGGGTCTGAGACCTTAATAAATATATCAGGTGATAATCCGTGGGACAGTAAAAAGGCTCTGCTGTAGTGAACAATATAATAATAAATCAGATTTAGATTAGAAATGTTCAGAAGTAACGCGATTTGTTAAAAACATATTTGGACAGACAAAGGTTTTTTTTTTCAAATGTCAATAAATGGAAAGAAATTTAAATAAAAAATGAGAAAAAATATTCTTCCTAAAACTGTAAGAAGTGAAAAGGAAGGAAGAAATCTATTTAATATTAGCTTGAAAAAGTGATATCGATTTTAATTAAGAATCAGTTTAATTTTCTTGAAATTCAGCTGATTCCGAATTAACATAGTCTAATCCTTCTTAAATTAATTTAACTTCATTTCCAATGTAGTCGATTTCATTTGAATATAATGGAATGAATTTGAATTATGTTGGATTCACTTGAAATAGTTGAAATGTACTTGAATTCACTTGAATTTTCCGGAATTTATATTACTTTAGTTGGTTGAAAGCATTTTTCAGTCAAAATAATTTAAATTCAGACGAAGTAGCATGAATTCAGTCGAATTAGCTCAAATTCAGTAATACTGACTTCATTTCAGTAATATTCATTAGAATTTTGTTCATATAACTTAAATTTAGTATTGAACTGAACTTAAATTGAGTCAAAATAACTTAAATTCAGTCGAAATAACTTGAATTCAGTACGTAATTTAACTTCAATTTAGTATAACTAACTGAAACATAGATACATTAGCTTGAATTCAGTCAAAATAACTTAAATTGAATTCAAAAAACTTTAATTTACTTGAATTCCTCATTATCCTAATTTAGTTGAATTCAACCTCGTCTAGCGTAATTCATTCAATTTTAATAAAATATTTGAGTCCAATTAACTTAAATTTAATCCTAAACTGAAATTGAATTAAGGTGAATTAGCTAAAATTCAGTCTTGAACTGAATTGTAATTGAATCAAAATAACTTGCTTTTACTTAAATTCAAACAAAATGGCTTGAGTTCAATCAAATTAACTTGAATTTGGTCAAAAATAAAACTTAAATTAAGTACAATTAATTTAAATTCAGACAGAATAACTTGAATTCTTTTGAATTCGGTCGAATCCCGCCTATGTGGATTGAATTGAGACAAACTAACTTGAAATCAGTCAGTAAACTTAATTGAAATACAATGCAGTTGATTAAATTCCGTCGAGTTGACATTATTAACATACATTTATTATAGTTAAATTAAATTTAGACAAAATTACTTGAATACCGGTAAAAATAACAAATTGAAATTTAATCAATTACAGTGTAATGAAATTCAGTACATTCAATTCAAATAATCTAAATTTAGTCTTCTATTTATCTTGAATTGCGTCAAATGAGCTTAAATTCAGTCTTCAACTGTACCTTAATTGAATCTAATTAACTTGAATACAATTGAAATGGCTTAAGTTCATTCGAATTAACTTGAATTAAGTCTAGAATATAACTTCAATTGAGTAGAATTAACTTAAATCCAGACAAATCAGCTTGAATTCAGTCAAACTAACTAGAATTTATTCCAGTTGATTGAATTTACTTGATTTCAGTCGAATTCCGTCTAAATAATTTTATTTCAGATGAACTAGCCTTAACTCAGTCAGAATTAACATGAATTCATTCGACTTAACTTGAATTGATTCTATTTAACTGATATTCAGATAAAAACACTTAAATTCCAGTATAAATAACAAATTGAACTTAAATCAGTCATAATGTAATGAAATGCAGTTCAATTAAATTGAACACAGCTGAATTAACGCATTTCCAATAATTCACCTCTAAGCAATTCATTTGAATTTAATTTCACTGAAATTGAGTAAACTTAGCTTGAATTCAGTAAAATTAACTTGAATTCAGTTAAAATAACCTAAACTTAGTCTTAAAATGAACATGAAATAAGTAGAATTAGCCTAAATTCAATCTTGAATTTAACTTTAATTGAATTCAATTAGTCTGAATTGACTTGAATTCAGTCAGAATTAACATGAATTCATCCGAATGGCCTTTAATTAATTTCAGTTGATTCATACTTCATAAAAACTTAAATGCCAATATAAATAAAAAATTGAAATTAAATCAATTACAATGTATTATGTAATCAAAATTCAATCGGATTAACCTTAATTCACACGATTTAGCTCGAATTTAGTCAATTTAACTTAAATTCGGTTAAATTAGGAAAGTGAAATTAATTTAAATTCAGACCAATGAAATCAAATTAATTAATATTCGATTGAATTCTGTTGAACGTATTTGAATCAAGGAGAATTCACTTGAAAGTTTTGAACGAAAATCGCAAAAGTTATAACTTCACCATACCCTTTTCTTAAATTTTTAGTAAATAAAAACGATTTCAATTTTTTTACGTAATTCTAACGCGTTACTTTTGAGTGCCAACTTGCCAAATACTGAAACTAATACCTTTTGCCTCGACTGGGCTTGGTTTTGAGAATTGAAAAATGGATAAAACCAGAGATGCAATTTTTTCAAGAGATTTATGAATATAACATATCAGGAAGGTCTCTGTAACTTATAGACTCATAAATAATCATTGTGGTAAATTCACTATGATAGAAAATAATTATAATAAATAGAGTCAATTATCATAATTAAATAAGCTTTCTTAAAACCGTTTCGTCGCCATTCGCCAACAGAAGGGCATCGAGGAGTTTTGATTGTTCGTTTTACAAAACGAAGAGTATTGTCTTCTTAATAATTTTACTCGAAGCTTCTCTGGGTCTCTCTTTTTTGAAAATAGCGTTCTATCGTCTTACACTTTATCTAAATTTGTCCCTCTAACAATATTGACAATGAGCGTATTTGCAACAGTGGGCTACAGATAGTTACATGCACGTAGAAACATCGAAGGTGTGAGCAAAGAGAAGGAGAGGATATAAACTACTGGTATTTAGGGCATGTAATCGAGATCGAAAGGTTAATGAGGAAAGAGGATAGAGTCAGATTCTCTTCGAAAATTTGGCGATACCTCATCATAATTTTCGCAAAATAAATTGTGGAGAAAGATAAAGTTTTCCAGATTTTCGAAGCGACAATTCAGCACAACTTCGAACCTGTCAATATTGAAGAATTTAATTAGATTTTTCGGGCTTATTGATTTGCACCTTTTCAATTGTCAGATTCGAACTCGAGCTTTTTTGGTCTGTTATAATTTGTTTAAGTTTGTTACATACGTACATTATTAACAATATTGATATACTGAAATTCATAATGTCTATAATGCGAGATAGGGGCGGTCCTTTACACAGTGTTCTTTTCTAATTAAATGTACAGCCTCGGATTATAATTGAGTAATTGACTTCAAGTTTATCGTGTTTGGATAAATAATTGTTCGCGGATATTGTGATTAGGTGATGAGAATTTGATGGACGGGATTACAGAGAGGAAGAGATGTAAATTGAAATTTCAGAGGAGAAATTTTAATATCAGGATGAGAAAATTGGAAACCGGAAGGGAGAAGAAAGGGGACTTTAGAAGTCTCCCCTTACCGAAGGTAGGTTTAAAGCGTTTTCATCTAAAGATCTTACCATAGAAAATTGATCATATAGAGAGAAAGAGCGCAAATCCGGCAGATCCGGTCTCTCGTAAGTTATCCGCGCATTATCTTAACTGTCGGTCGTTGAGTCGATCTCTTCACCTATCAGAATGCCTGTCTGTGAGCATTCATTTTTCATTATTTTTTTTTTAAATTTGATAGTGATTATTCTCACGAAAGGTCACGTCTCGGGATGGTAGAGCCGGTTATAAATTTCTGGCGCCCAGAGTGGGGGGCACCTGAACGTCACTTTTTAAGCGGCAAGGGGTCTCTCCAATCTGAGCGCCAGGAAGTTAGAACCGGTTCTTTGATCCCGGCCCTCAATTCAAAATTTGGTGCAGTAATCGGCTCATCGTGACGGATAAACTTCGTTCTTTATCCATAATAAAATATATCTTTTGATTCTTTTCTTCGTTACTTTCTTGCTGATTGGTACATGAGACATTTTGTAGGAGCTCTACTCTTCACGAGACTATTGATATGACGAGATGTGCCCAGTGGACATCGCAAGCGACGTTTAATTATTTTCGTTTCTTTTGTATTCGAGGAACATTTTTATTACTTAGCGCGACTGCTGGTCGACTTTAATCGGATAACTTTCGAGATCTTCTGACCCGAAACTGTTTCGGGTCGAGAGAATTCAGAACACCGACATTGACAAGCACATAGACAGTCATGCAACACCGAGACAAGAGAGACTAGCAGAATGATTAAACACCTTGTGTTGTAGTAGAGAAGAATCTGTTGATTAAAACCGGTTCCTTTTTATAAAGGCTCTCTTTTTGATTAGAAATTTTCACTTTTCCTGTTCGCTTTTTCGATTTCTATTCTCTATTTTTTTTAAAGTTTATCAATCGATTTGACGAAAAGAGATACAGATGGAAATTTCTGTTCAATAAGAGGATTCCTTTTATTCGCTTGCTTTTCAAACTCCTTATTGTATTCTTTTTTACAATCAGTGTAAGGATTCTTGATATTTCGATGCTTTGAGTATTTATCTTTGGTGTAAAGTTTTAAGTGCAGTGAGAATTCGCTATTTTTGTTTGGAACAGTTTCAGAGTTTGAGGTTATAACTCTCTGGCGCCTAGAGAGTGAAGGAGCCCCTGAACATTGCCCAAATTGAGGTGGTAAGGGGTCTCACCACTCTGAGCGCCAGAAAGTTGTAACCGGTTCTTTGATCCGGGCCCTCAATTGGAAATTAAATCAGAAGGTTCAACTTTTGCTGTAAGAAGTTTTGTTATTGAGATCAGTTTCAAAAACTTTCAGTTGAATGCAATTATGTCTTGGAATTAATAGAAGTCTTGGAAAGAATTTCAGATAGCGGAGTAATTAAAAGTCAGGTGATCTGATATCCGAGTTTTGCCAAAAGAATTTTAAGTAATGATGCCCATTCATCATGATTACGTTTCTCGCAAACGAGCGCTAAACAGAGACGGATCTGATGGAAGGAAGAAGTATTTCTCAAGAAGTTGCAAACTGAATCTTTTGGCCAAGTTGGTAGCCGGATGAGCTCTAAAGCTCCCAAAAGTTCGCGATGGAAGGATCGGTGGTGAAGTCGAAGGAAGCGTTCTGCGAAGAAACTTTCTCGGGTGTATTTTTCGCTAACAAACAACCGAGAAAGAGCGGCAGGAAAAATTTTTGAAACTTTTTTCCTTACTGAAAAGAGACAATCAGATATCGATTTGTAATTCGAAAGTTTCTTTAGGTAACAAGTGCTTCTTTAACTTGTGAGGAAAACAAGAATAGCGATTTGACCGTGCTTTGTTGAGTTTGTGTTTTAAGTACTTGCACTGAAAAAAGTATCTGAAGAAACTTTTTCTTTGAGAGACATTATTTACGACACTGCACACCACATTGAAAGCTTCGACACTGATGAGAAAATGTTGTTCTAAAAATGTTAAGCTTTTTATAAAGTTGTACTTGACCCTCGAGGGTTGACCATAGAAGCCATGCAAAGTATAAATGGACATTCAGAAAAATTCTATTTCAAAGATTTTGCCAACTGCAAGTTATTTACGATCCGAATTTTATTTACAAAATTTTATGAATAATTTGGTATGAAATTTGATAGAAATTGTGACCAGATTGCATGAAAGAATTGACCAATTCAGCAGAATGTTCTTATTGAAATGCAGTTGACAAAAGTCTTATTCTGGAGAAAGTAGGTCGCCACGTCACGGAATTTGGATGAATGGTCCGAGATTTTCCAGGCAGAAAGGAAGAAAAATCCGCGCTGAGATTTGTGGTTTAGAAAGAAGAAAGTAGAGTATTTGACCAGTAGAAGGAGAGGGTCACAGTAAAGAGCCTTCGAAAAAATGGCTGCGAAGAATTTGAAAATGAAAAAATACACTTTCTCTTTTGACTATATAAAAACGGGTTTACCATGATTCACTCAATAATTCCTTTTTCGCACTCATTTTCTCAATTTCCACACACATTTTCTCTTTCATTGGTTTGTCCTATGCACACGTAAATTAGTAATGTCGCTTATTTCGTCGTAATTCGGTATGATGCAACTTGAATTTGCTATCATCTCTCTGTCCTCGTAATTTTCAGATTGATCAACTTGTTTCATAAAAAAAAGGTTGAATTGATTTTATATTGCTGTCTTTACAATAGAATCAAGGAATAGGTAAATTCACCATGTCTGAACTACCGACGGATAGTATCGGACCACTAACCTGACCTTTACAAAATTAGCCTTGACTTTTACGGGTGATAGCACCTTCCGGAATATGGGTAACAATATTTTTAAAAAACAGTTGAGAAGCTTATTAAGTTTTGCGGAATCATAATTTTATTTATTTTCCCTTACGTGATTATTTAAAACCTACGTGGCCAAATTACTTTAACTAATGGTTATTTCACGCAGAATTTAATGAGCTTCCCAACGGTAAAATACAAATATTTCTATCTATATCATGGACGGCCCTATCACTTTTAAAAATCAATGCTAGTGTTAAAGTTAGTCATTCGATACTACCATTTGTTAGTATATATGACAAGGTTCTAACTCGGGAGGTGCAAATTGAGAGCTTTAGTGTTCCCAATATATGGGATTCTGAAGCTTCGGCAGTTCGCGACCTGCGATAGAACCTTTCAATATGCATCTTCCCAGATTCCTTATCATTTTGGGAAGTCGATTGATACTCTAAAAAAATACTGTTTCAAGAAAATTATTGTCGATCGTGAAACCTGGATTGAAATTACAGGGTGTTCGATTCTGGTGACAGGCATCTTGTCCATTTACGACGTGCGGTATACGCGAAAGGTATAATGTATAATATTGTAGATATTATATAAGGCATGCATCACCTGCCGGCAGTTGGTGCTCTTGACCATCGTCCGACATAGTTCACGCACCGCAATATAACACTAAACTATAATCTATAATAACTTCAACAAATACATCGGTGCGTGTACCACATAACGGCCTCGTCGTCGTCGCACGGCAAAACAGAGAATAATACAAACCCCGGATTTCGTTTCCTTTCATTATCCGCAAAGAATTTTGAGAAATTGTAAAGGGGAACGAAATCCGGGACCCGGTAGCATGTTTAACGACACATATGTACACATTAAGTATCACTATATTATAAAAACCCCGAAAATTCGAATTGAATTTCTTTAAAAATTCTACTTGATCCGTGCGATGCGTTTACGCACAAAACACAGCAAAGTAACGGTGCCGCATTTCACACCGAAATTTCAATAATAAATGTCAACAATTAGTTTTACTAGTTCCTACGGCCTTATATACGATATCACTGTGATTTGAGGAAATTTCTCTTTTTCCTTACTCTTTCGCGTTTTTTTTTATTCTCCGTGCGTCGACAAGATCGAGCACGTGGTGAAATCGAACCAATGGAGAGCAAAAACTACCGCGTTCTTAGATCGTCTTTAAAGTGTCATCGTCCTTTTTCTCCATCGACTACAGCTCTCGAGATTCCAGTTTACGAAACCTCCCTAAATACAAATGCGTTAACCTTAACCTTCTGCGCTAGAGTAATAGCTAATTAATTAATTATTGAAACAGCCGTCGCACGTGTGTCTAGCAACTACATAACTTCGCTAAGGTAGTTCAGCTAATCGTAATTTCACTAGAAACTTACATGTTAGATACTTTTTTTCCACTTTTCACCACTCGATCAATCACGATAATGAGCGCCTTCGGTTTACTTCATTTTTTTTAAATTGTTCACTCAAATTTCGGATCGAAATCGCTCAATCTCTCGTGCAAAATACAGCCAGGGAAATATTATTAATTCATTTGCGCCACGCGAAGCAGACTCTATTTTTTATTGTCTTCAATTGCATTTCCGTGAAAGAAAACCGATTCCGTTTTTATAATCGTTTCAGGGTTGTTGATACTTTTTGGGAAAGGCGAGGCGCAAACGAATTTTCCCCTGGATGTGGATCTAAGCTGAGCACTATTTTTTACAAGCCTCGTTTATTTTCTTTTGTATATTTTAATTATGATCTCCGCCCCTCCGTGAATTCCCGTCCTATCCTACGAACTGCTTTACTCCTTTCTCCTTCCCTCGGTCCCATCGTTCTTTTCATTTTCATTCTTTTCCTCTCGAATCGACTCCTTTATCCGTGCTATTTCCTCGCTATTTCCCTGCGGCAATTCATAAGCATGTGGTAGCAGTCTTTGTTTCGAGGAAATATCCTTTGTTTTCCGGGACAATCTTTTTTCCGCTTTTCTTCCAATTGCCTCTCTCGCGACGCTCTAAATTTTACCCCTTCGCGCACGAACGTTCTCAGATCGTTTATTCCTTTGCTTTTTGTTTATTTAGATTCTTCGATTTTCTTCCTTTGATTTTTCCCTACCTTTCGAATTCCAATTGAGGAATTTCGTGTAATTTGCAGAAGATTTGCTTCGAAGGCACGGCTTGTTCTCTTTCAGGACATTTCTTTCTTTTTCTGTAGACTTTGAGAGACCGATGAAGGAAACTTCTGAAGTGGCGAAGGATTGATTAGAACGCTACTCTCGTTTAACTGTTGCTGGAGCTGGGATTCTCGTTGAAGGGAAACTTTTGAGTTCTTGATAATCGAGAGTTTTCTTTTCGTTTTTTTTCTTTCTTTGTCCTTTAGCTCATCGAGCTTTGGAGGTTTAAACACTTCAACGAGGATCGCAAAGAACATGGACTCGAGATTTCTATATTTTTATATAGTTTTTTTCTAAGCTGTTATCGGCCTCTTCACTTCCGGGTTGACTTTGCGACCTGAAATTGGTCTAGATAAGCCGAAGGTGTCTTGCTTTTTTCTTTTGGTTTTGGTGGCGTCCATCGATCCTAAACAGGCACAGCCGCGTTTGTTATTTTCGTTTGCTGGTCGTCGGGACAGAGAGACGGACGCGATCTTGATGACTGACGACGTCATCATGGCCGACCGCATCGTGGAGTGGACTCATTGGAGGCTGCATTTACTTTCGATTTGTGTCTTGATTTCGTTCACCTGCGTCTCTATCGTGTTCTTAAGTTCTGAAATAAATTTACAAAATCAGATTATTTTTGTTTTCTTATAAATAAGTGTAGATAATAAATAAATAAAATACACAAATACCAACAGTTCGTGCCGACACAATAACCATTTGCTTTTATATAACACCCTCTCATAAATAATGTTATGGTAGCTTATAGAATTTCAAATAAAATAAAATTATGTCCTAAAAATAAAAATTTATGACAAAAGACGTAAAACAGAATGTAATCTGGTAGATAAATCTGTAACTGATCAAACAATATAGTTCTGAGTTGAACCTACGCTTTTGAAAATATTGATTTATTTCGGAATTTCGATTTATATGTAAATAATTAATTTCACACTCGATTACTAGAAAATTGATTAAGAACATAACGATTTTCTCAATTCATCACGATATATGCCAGATAGTTTTAAATACATCTACACCAAATAAAATGTCGAGTTGAAATTTTGGCACATCAAATACAAGAGACTAAGAAACGTTTATGTAATCCTACATTTTTTCAAATGTTCTATTGCAGTGGTTTAACTGAATCTTAATTCATACTATTTTTCAAGGACATATACACATATATCTTAAATTTCAGGTAAAAAGAGCACAAACGTTTAATTAACAAATACTTTTTTTTAATTGCACCTAAAATATACTTCGTTCCTACATTTTTTTTCCAATTTGCAAATGGTCTTTTCATTTTAATAAAACATGATCTCAAGAGCTTTAATTTAAGCTATACCCGAGGAAAATTAGACTAGAAGAAAAGCTTCCAGCATGGGGTTTTGAAAAATCAAATTCCATCATATATTTATTTTTTTAACAGGTGATATAAAAGAAGAAGAATGCAACATAGAAAATTCGATTATCAGTAGCAATCCTACATGCCTAGAGCTTTATTTTGATCAATCCCTTGAGGAAAACCAGACTAATAGACAGGCTTCCAGCATAGGGGTCTGAAAAACCAAATTTTATCATTTTTCTTATTTTTGAACTACAGATATAAAAAAAGGATATAACATAGCAAATTTGATTCCTTATCGCAATTTTACATGCCGATTGCTTCAACTTGAGCCGCTTCCTAGGGAAATAAGAATAAAAGAAAAGCTTTCAGCATAGGGGTTTTAAAAAGCAAATTTTTTCATTTTTCTTATATTTTAACCACTAATATAAAAAAGAATATAATATATTACATTTTATTCTTGATCAAAACCCTAATGCCAAGACCTTCAATTTGAACAATCTCCAAGGTAAATCGAACTAAAATAAAAGGTTACAGCATATTGGCGTCTAAAAAGACATATTTCCAAATTTCTTCATTGTTCTCAATTTTTAACCACTGATTAAAAAACCATAAACCACAAAATTTTGATTTAATTTTTCGTGAATGGCTCCTTCTTTTTTTTAATCATGATATCAAGATATTTTTCATATTTGTCTTTCTTTTAAAACAACAAATCATAATGTTTCATTCAAATGAGAAGACCACTTGCAAATTAAATCCTGATAATATGTTATAAATGTTTGATATAAATACACGAAAATTTTGTGCAAATTGAGGAACAGAAATTTCATTTTTGATATCCTGACCCAAATACCCAAGTCTCGCAAAAACAATACTTACTGGTGAATTCATCTTCATCCTCCGCTTCCGCTTCAGCCGCCAGTTCCTCTGGCGTCTTCTTCTTGCGCATTAGAGGGTTGGGTTCTTCTTGCTGTATTTCCTGGATTTCTTCCTTCTTCTTTATGTTATACTGTAACACAAAAATAGAGCACAGTTCAATTGAAAGTGTCCCCATAACAGTAAACGTTAGATGGAAGGTCGTAAAGATCGTGCCACAGAAAATAGCATCGCGTTTATGCGATATTTGTCGTCCCCAGCGAAGAATGAAGACGATCATTGCGATGGCATCAGAAAATTTATTGAAAATGTTAGGAAAAATAAGAAAATGTTTCCTTTTACAGAATTCAACGAGAAAAACAAGTACAGGGGTCACAGCGCAAAAGGACTTAAAAAGAGGGCAAATACCCTCTTATTTAATCAAGTTGACTTTTCTTTCTTATAACAAAAAGGTCGAGTATTCTGTTCTTGCAAAATATGTTGGTTCTTAATTTTTTCGTCTAGCAAAATATGCCAGATCGGTATACAATACGTAGCAAAAATGTTATTTCGAAAAAATCAGCGAGAACATCAAAAGGGGCCAATCAATGTGGCTTTTTTCAAAAAACCACTTTTTAAGTTACGGTAGTATTATATTTCAAATAATAATTTTTTGCTTATATAAACAAAGTAAATAATTTTTTTTCAATTTTATAAATCGCTATTGATAGGTTATGATAACCGTTCGTTTCGTAGTTCTGTTATATTTCCATAATCAAAAAGACTTTCCTCATATAAAAAAGGTAAATAATTTTCTTTAAATTTTATTCCCAACATTGAAAAAGTTTTTCTTATATAAACAAGATAAACAATATAATTTTTTAATTTATAATTTGGTATTTCTGGATTATAATAGGTCATTAAAGGTTCTTCAATAGTTTATTCGACGCGTCTCGAAGACGCGAACAAATATGTCAGATATACTACTGTAGTATTCATAATATCAACAAAGTTTATCTGACATAAACTAAATGGCCAATTTTTTTTGTAATCTCCATAAATCGGCATTATAGTAGGTCATAAAAAGTTCAACAGTAGGTTCATGGATGCGTCTCAAAGACACGAACGAATACACACTACATACCTATAGAATGTTTGTCTTTCAAAAATCAAAAAAGTTTTTCCCATATAAATGAGGTTAAATTTTTTCCCTTTTTTCAAACACAATAAAAAACAATTCTACTGAGCCGATTCAGCCGAAAATCGTATCAGAATAGGATATCAGTTGGAGCTAAAATTTGTCAAAACTTAATAATCATAGCTCTTTTACTTCTTGAGATATATTAAACAGGAAAAAATTACACACACGGACATTTGAAAAATTGCATTTTTGAGTTCCTGGGGTCGAATTATATATTTAAAAAAAAGAGATTAAAAATTATAGTTCATTATAAAGCTCCCCGTATGGGAAAGCAATAGGGTGATTTACGAAAATAGGGACATAATAGGGGAATAAATTATTTTATAATAAAAATAATATAGGTACCATATTATCTACAATATGAAACGATTTAAATTTCTGAGTTTGCAGCTCGAAGTATTTTACATTTTCCAAAAAATAGATGAATTTTCAACAAAAGAGATGAATTTTTAACCAAAAAAGATTTTGCAGTTAAGACAGAAGAATAATGTCAACCAAAATCTGGAATTTTCAAGCAAAACAAACAAATTTTCTACAAAACATTTGATTTTTTAACTCGAAAATATTAATCATAAAAAAATATGATTTTTAACAGAATATTTAAATTTTCAACCAAAAAGATGCACATTAAAATAAATTAATTTTAAATAAAAAGGATGACTTTTTTTTTACTAAAAATGTTGATTTTTTAATCCAAAAAATATAAATTCTCAAAGAAAAATATAATGGTTGATATTTCAACAACAACAGGGTGTCATCATAAATCAAAAACAGTTGAGTTCTACCAAAAACGAAAATTTTTCTAAAAAAGGTCGAATTTTCAACCAAAAAGGAATTTATTTTAAAAGAGATGAATTTTTAATAGAATAGTTGAGTTTTTAAGCTAAAAAGTCCAATGTTTTAGAAAACCGTTGACGCTGAGATACAAAACGATGAATTTTCAACCAAGTAGTTGAATTTCCAAGCAGAAGAGAGGAAGTTTCAAAAACTAGTTGAACTTTCAAACAAATAATTGAACTTTCAACCTACGAAGATAAATTTTAAACCAACTGGTCGAATTTTCAAACAAAAAATATTAATCTTCAAGAAAAGACGATTTTTCAAGCCAAAAAAGGAAAAATTCTCTAACAAAAATATAATATTCCATATTTCAACCAAAAAGGATTTTGATCCTAAATCAAAAATTGTTTTATTCAACCAAAAAAGATAAATGTTCAATCAAGTAGTATTAGTAGTTGAATTTTTTAACAAAATAGACGGATTTTCAACAAGATGGTTGAATTTCTAACCTATTAGTTGAATTCTTAACCCAAAAAGACGAATTTTTGAGAAGATAGTTGAATTTGTTTGATGAAAAGTAGAATTTTTAACAAAAATGTTCTTTTTCGAAAAAAAGTTTATTCTTAACCAAGAAAGATGAATTTTCCACCAAGCAAGATGCATTTTTAATCAAATAGGACAAATTTTTCATTAAAAAAGACGCGAGTTCAACAGAACAGTTGCATTTATGATCAAAACACATGACTTTTCAACCAAATAGTTAAAAATAATAAAAAAAATTAAAATAACAATGAAAATAATAAAAATAAATATAATATATAAATAAAAATTTTAAATAATTAAAAAAAATTGAATAAAATAAGAAATATATAAATGAAAAAAAAATGTTAACAAAAAAGAATTTTCAAGCAAATACTTGAATATTCAACTAATAAAAAGGAATCCTCAACTAAGTGGCATAGAGACTTTAATATTATTTTGAGAATGAAGAGAATTTTTCACCCTTGAATAGAGCAAAAGTGATATCAAGGGTCTTTTATCTGCATATTACCCTACCCTAGGTAAAGTAAACAGGATTTTACGTTCGGCATGCTGGCACGAATGTAATGACCGTGACCAGTTTACGTAACAATGTTGAAATATTCATAAGAATGCAAATAGGCTAAGTGTAAAAAATTACGACCCAAAGTCTTAAAAAGACACCATTTTTTTACGAGCATAGTCTGTCAGAAAAATTTACCCTGTTTTTATATCGCACTTGAAAACTTTGAGAAAATTAATTCTTCTTAATATCCAAGAGTGTAAAAAACTCTTCATTTACCTTCATGTTTCTTTTCATAGTTTAGCTGTTTTCTCTGATTCTCTTAAAAAAACATATTAAAAAACTTATAGGAGACTTTTACTAGCATCATTATACAGCGCGTGAGAAACATTTCGTTGAAAATATTTAATAAAAATGAAAAGAATTAGAATGCTGTGATTCAAATTTGAAATTGCAGAATTTTTTAGGAATTATACTCAAAAGTTTGCTACCCAAGCAGATGAATTTTCTATGGGAACAGTTGAAATTTCAATAAAAAAGGATGACTTGTTAAGAAAATAATCGAATTTTTAACTAAAAATGTAGTTGATTTTTCAAGCTAGGAGGACGAATTTTTAACCAAAAATGTAGTTGATTTTTCAAGCTAGGAGGACGAATTTTTAACCAAATGGTCTAATTTTTGAACAAAACAAGATTACAATTCAATCACAAAGAGTTGCATTGTCAACCAAGTAGTTTAATTTTCAAAATAAAGACAAATTTTCTATAAAACAGTTTGATTCTCAAGTTGAAAAGGCGAATTTTCATTAAAAAAGATAATTCTGAACCCAGGAAGGCGAAAGTAAAAAAAAAGTTTATTTTCAACCAAATAGATGTATTCACCAATAAAGGATGACTTTTTAATAGAATAGTTGAATTTTTAGCAAAATAATTAAAATTGTAACAAAATAGTTGAATTTTTAACCTGAAAGAAATAACTTTCAAGAAAAAATAGTTAACTCAATTCGCATTTAAAAGAAAGAACCGCTTGACCGATAGACAGACAAAATAAAGCCAACGTACGTTATTATTATAGATGACCGTCTTTTGTTAGATCATGTATTTAAAGGGAAAATTTAATAGATTAAATAAAAAAAGCGCTCTCTTGATCTGAACCAGTGAAGTTTTCACTGATTGAATCAGTATCTTGAATTTTCACCGTTGAACCAGTGATTTTCCAAGTTTCACTGGGTGAACCAGTAAATGACTCAACTAAAACAGCATTAACAAATATACCACGCGGAAAAGAAATGAACCTCTAGACCACTCGTCCGGTCCGCAAGTCTCGCGTAATTGCATTCAGTGAGTCCACTTGTTTCTTAAAACAGTCGAAAACGGACATTATTGTGCACTACCCGTGCAGAAATTTCAGAGTGGCCCTGGTCGGGGCCAGATCCGGCCCCAATCCGGTATCCCAGTTAGGGCCAGACTCGAAATGAAACGCCTAATCCGATCAGGGCCTGATTGGGGTATCCATAGGGAAGGCCCGATCTGGCCCTGAACTGGCCCCTTCTAATTTTTATTTATAAGAATATTATTAAAATATAATTTATTTAATAAAGAAGTAAACAATTAATTAAGAATATTAAATATTACATAAATATTTTGAAAAATATTCTGAAACTTGTCGTTAGATTCATTAATTTTGTTGAAAATTCACCTTTCTTGATAGAAAATTAATCTTCTTGGTCAAAAATTTATGCTTTTTGTTTAAAAATGTAGGAATTTTGTTGAAAATTGGTATTTTCGCTCGAAGTTAATTATCTGAAAATTTCACTATTCCATTTTCAGTTGATGAGATAAAACTTCGACTATTTGGTAGGAAATTTAAGAATTTGGTTGAAAAATCGTACTTTTGAGTAGAAAATTAATCTTGTTTGTGGAAAATTCAACTTATTGGTTAAAAATTCAACGATTTGGTAGAAAATTCATATTTTTTGTTAAAAAGTCGTCTTTCTGGGTAGAAAATTATTCTTGTTTGTTGAAAGTTCAACTTTTTGGTTGATAATTCAACCATCTTGTTAAAAATTCATATATTTTGTTGAAAAGTTATATCCTCGTGGGTATAAAATTATTCTTTGCTCTTCTGTTGAAAAATCAGATTTCATTGTAGAAAAGTTAGCTTTCTAAAAAATTTGTTTTTCTTCTCGAAAATTATAATATTTGATTGAACTTCAATCTTTTTTGTTTGAAAATTCGACAGTTTGATTGAAAAGTGTTTTGGCACGTGGAGCAAAGAATAAAAAAGTGAGGTTATAATGCCAAAAAGTTGGCGACACTTTCCCGAAGTTCACTGTCGGAAATCTTAGAGTGCTGGATAATTCTAGTTTGATATCAACACCTCACCCCGGTCTAAAAACTATGCGTAAATGATTAACGAGGTGAATTCAGAATTCTTTAAAGCGATTTATCCACATGACTTTACCGGTTTATCTGTTTAATGTTCGTCACTTTTACAAAGTTGTCTTCCTTTCGTTCGCTTGTTGCCAAATAATCGAACGGAGGACTAATCGAATACATTCGAGAGTAGCGCGGCAAATTCAAAAGTAAATAATTATAGACTCTAAACAGATTTAAAAAATACCTACAATAATTAATACTAACTTGATCATTGTATATTCATTAACTAATTTAATGCGTCCGTAAACATACATTTTTAGACATTTTGTTCAAATGAATTTCAGCTTTTTTTAGTTTTTTCTCGTTTCTTATATTCTTTGCATATAAGAAGTTAAATTTAACTCATTGACTAATTGACAATTGACAATTGACAATTGACTAATTGACTCATTGTCAGGCACACTTATGACTGTTTCAACTAGTGAGATTTCACTGGAAATTATTGAGATTTCACTGGTTCATTTTAAGAGAGCGTAATGCTGAATATAAGATTTTTCCATAAAACTTGATAGTAGACGAAGGAATATAAAAATCGTATAATACTGATGGCTTTAATGGTTATTCCGGCAAAGTATCAGAGAATGGAATGAAAAAATGTGCCACTGTAATCGACGGATAATCCGCGATTCTGGCGCAGAGAGCTCTTTTATGTAGGTATATCTGTGAGTAGGAGAATTTCAATGCAAGTGAGTCAATGGGGGTAATCCGATAGTTATTTGCAAACGGAGCCATGAATCTATTTTATTGAAAATTTCCGCGAACCTCACACTGTGTATCCAAAATATAATCCTGAATTTCATTTTAAAATATTATATTCAAGGATCCGGTTACATTTTTAATTTAGGGGCCGTCCATGAATTAAGAGCTTTTTGGGGCGTAGGGGCTTCGGAAAAATGTCACGATTTGTTACATCAATGAATGTTAATTCTTTTTCGTTGAAAACACAACTATTTTGTTGAAAATTCAACCATTTTGTTAAAAATGCATCTTTCGTGATTGAAGATGAACTTTTTTGTCGAAAATGGAACTGTGTTCTGTAAAAAAAAAATTTCTCTTGAAAATTCATCTATTTGGTTGCAAAAACCACTGCTTTTGATTGGAATATAATGTTTTTGGTTAGAAAATTTCACCATTTGGCCTTTTTGGACAAGAAATTAATCTTTTTTGGTACAAAAGTCATCTTTCTTGGTTGAAAATTGGTATTTTTTGGTTAAAAGTTTAACTATAATGTAAAAAATTAATTTTTTCATTGCAGATTTATTATTTCAGTAGAAAATTCTTCTCTTTGGTTGAAAATTGGACTTTTTCCCAAAAATTCGTTTTTTCTTTGTTGACAATTAATTTTTCTTACTGAAATCTTAAATTTTCCCTTTCTTGATGATTTTTTTTTTCATTTGAAAATTCAATGTATTTAACTACATATTTACATATTTTGTTAAAAGATAGTTTGTTGTTATGGATGAAATACCGTGTATTATTATATTTTTGTTAAAAATTCAACTATTTGGTAAGCCATAAAATATAATATATTGATAAAGTCATATTTCTTAGCTAAAAATTAATCTATCTTGCTTCAAAATGAACTATTTGGTAGAAATTTTAACTGTCCTTTAAACAAATCGTCTTTTTTAGCTCGAAAAATCAACTGTTTTTGTTTGAAGTTTAATCTTTTTTGTTTGAAAACTCGACCATTTTTTTAAAATGGTAACTATTTTCTTGAAAATTTATCTTTCTGTATTTTGAAGTTAACTGGTTTCTAAAAAAATTCGACTTTTTTGCTTGTAAACTTAACTTTTTTGTCGAAAATTCATCTTATGGTAAAGAATTCATTTTCTTTTGGTTGAAAATTTAACAATTTTGTTGAAAATGTAATATATTTCAACTTAGGGGAATAATTGGAGAATCAATTCTTTTAAATGAAATTAGTATGAGTAGCATATTTAATTGAATATGATCCGCTTAATTTCCTGTTTTCGTGACAAATCACCCTGGCTTTTCTGCAAAAGCATTTTGGGCTGTGAAGTCAGTATAACGTTAAAGTTAATTACAGTAAAAGATTGTAATTAGATTTTTTTCAGCATTCCATAGGATAATATCCATAGCACAAAATTTTTTTGAAGGTACTGATTCAAAATTTTTTATTTCATTGAGTTTTGAGATTTGATAAAAGATTTGGGAAAGCTGTATTAAGAAAAATTGTAAAAAGTATAGGATATTTTTTTACTAGAGGACACAGCTTTTAATACGTTTTAATTTACAAGGGAACTACAGTTCCATTCTTGCATGTTACATATTGTTCTAATTTGCTTCCTTCAAATGGTATAATAATAATAAATTATTTGATAATTCAGGTATCTCAGGGTAGCAAGTAATTGTCTACAATAAGAGATTGCTCAAAATATCTGAAAAAATTATGTAAAATAGGTGGGGGAGGGGTCAAATAGTTATTTACATCTTGTTACATGAGGAAAGGGGTAAAAAGTGGCAAAAATGTGTTACGTAATTTATGAGTGGCTCTTAATTGAAACTTCGAATGAAGAAAAAAAATGAATTGGACTTTCAATAAAAATTGTAATTTCTGCAGCTTAATGAAATCTTAATTTTAACCTGGTTTGAATTTTATTCAATAAATTTGTAAATAAAGGGATAAATTTGAGTAATATTTGAATTAATTTGACGAAGTTTGATAATTATGGTTTTGTTGAATTAATCCGTAATAGTGAGATCAGAATTGTGGAGTATTGGTTAGCTTTGTTCCGATTGATGTATCAAATCAGTGGTATTGATGGATTAGGGAACATGATTTATTTAATGGCATAGAATAATACAATTAGGATTGCTTACCACGAACTGAATATTAATTGCATAGTCGTTATTTGATTACTATCAAAAAGTCATTTATGAAAGGACAAAATCAAATATTTCAAATTGTTTGTAGGCCAGATTAACGTGTATTTTAAATTAACAAATGCAGATTATTAATTGGGCTAATTCTGGTGAAGAGCCATTAATTATTTTATGAAAACGCTCAGGAGAACTGGGTTTACGGCTGTGCGAAATGGTAATAATATTGTAATTAGGCGGTAAGTAAATTGTACTGCAGCTGCTCGTTTGTTACGTGCTGTCTCTTAGTTGGTTAGTTACATTCTAATTACATCACAATTTTGAAAATTTTATTACGTACAGCCCACAAATATTGACCGATTTGGACAAAAAAGATTTGAAAAAAAAACTGATAAGATTTCTAAGCCTAATTTTTAAATTAGGCGTTCAGTTTTCTTATAAATAAACAAAGATGATGAAAAAAATTGCCATTTTTTCTATTTGACGTTTCCGGTGCTTGTCAATAGGAGGAAAATTGTTGAAATCTCCTAAGTTTCATAGAGTAAGATTAGTTAACGATGTTCCAATATTATGTAACAAACGAACCAATTTTTTATAACAAAATTCATTGTTGAAAGAATGTTTTCTAGGATTATCGATAATTTTACGTTTTTTTTTAAAGTTCTATTAGAAGAAATTCGGATAAAAACAATATAATGATGAAGAAATTTCTTCTTAAGATTATTATTGTTACTATCATAAACAAGTTCAATAAACATTTATTAGACATTTTTCGACAAAAAAATTCCTTTTTTTTCGATGTCAATTTTTTTAATTAGAAACTTTATGATAATTTGAGCAAAATTCATAATTTGTTGATTGATCTTATGATTTATTTAAACCAATATAATAAACAAATGCATTATTCGGGCAGTTGTCGGCAGAAAAATTCGTTTTGTTCAATATCAACTTTTTAATTAGAAACTTTATGATAATTTCAGCAAAATTCATAATTTTTTAATCAATTTTATGATTTTTTAAAACAAATTTATTAAAACAAATGCATTATTGGGGCATCTTTCGACGGAAAATTTTGTTTTTTATTTCAGACTTTTTAATTGGAAATTTCATGATAATTTCAGCAAAATTCATGATTAGTTGATGAATTTTATATTTTTTCAAAAACAAATTTAATAAACAAATTCATTATTCCGGCATCTGTCAATGGAAAAATTGTGTTTTTTTTTATGTTAGTCTTTTTAATCTCAGTCCTTTCAGTTTAAGTTTCTCAGAATTTTTTCGTCGACAGATGCTTCAATAATGCATTTGTTTATTAAATTTGTTTTAAAAAATCATGAGATTGTATTGTATTGTATACCATTAAGCCATTTCCCTTTCGGGGTAGGCGTGACACTACCCGATTCGGGTAGTGTTTCTAGGTTGATAACTTGTAATAAATAACTACAAGTGTGGGCTCACCACACCCACGATTAATCATCATAATATTAATTTTGCTAAAATTATCATATAGTTCCCAATTAAAAAAATTTACATCGAAGAAAAGGAATTTTTCTGTCGAAAAATGCCTGATTAATGCATTTGTATATCAAATTTGCTTTTGATATCAACAATAATAATCCTAAGAAGAAATTTCTTCATCATTATATTATTGTTATCCAAATTTCTTGCAATAGAACTTTAAAAAATGTAAAATTATGGATAATCGTAGGAAACATTCTTTCAACAAATAATTTGATTATAAAAAATGTGTTTGTTTATTATATAATATTGGAACATCGCTAACTAATGTTACTTGTGTAAGCAAGTCAATTTTTTAAGGCCAGCAGGCTAAAAAATAAACGTTTATCTATAAGTTTATCTATGTTACTCTATGAAACTTAGGCGATTTTAACAATTTTCCTGTCATTGACGAGCACCGGGAACGTCAAATAAAAAAATGGTCATTTTTTTCGTCTTATTTGTTTATTTGAAAAAAAATTAGAAGCCTAATTAAAAATCTGGCACAATAACTTTATTAGAAATCTTATCAGCTTTTCTTACAATTTTTTTTTGTCGAAAACGGTCAATATTTGTGGGCTGTACGTTATTTTGAACCAAAAAAGTAATTTTTTTCCACTGTGCGGCGTGACAGTCTATTTCAGTATTTTTTTACATACAGCTTTGGAAAATATAATAATAAGAAGGAAAAAAAGATCCGCAACCAATCAAATCATAATCATTGATTGATCAGCAATCAATCATAAAAAATAATTTCCCGATTTACAAAAATTTCTCACAGTCATTGAAATTACAGAATTTGAACTCTGAGAGCTGATATTTTTTTTTTATTAAAAGTAATAAAACCTGAACTTTAAATCAAAGCACTCAGAATGGAACTCTTGAATTTGGAACTCTTATAATTAACACGTATAAAATGGAAGCTTTTAGCACTTCTCAGATGAAAATTTTTTTATTAAATATTGTTAGGCTGCGAAAAAACTTATTTTAATATTTATTTCAATTAATATATCAATCCACGCTATCATTGTCAATGCTCTAAATTGAAGAATCAATCAATAAATTTGTAAATGTTCAAAATTATATCACTGTGAGAAATTTCAAGTTAGAAACATTAAAAATTGAAAGACCACATTTTTTTCAAAACATTTTTCAAATTAGAAGATAAGTTATTTTCATTTTAACTCGTCTGAAGTTATAATTGTACAATTGTTATGTGAACAATAATATAATAATAATAAAAAATCAAATATGTTCATCAAACAAAAATGTTTTGTTTTATTTATTATTTTTTTATTTTACGATTGAACTTTTTCTTAATTTTTTAGATTCGGAAATTTTATAATTCGTGAATATGATCAGCAATTTTGCAGTGTCAGATATTTTATAATCTCGTCAATTTTATTTCAACAATTTTCTATTATCGGGAATTGTCCAATTCGGTAATATCATAAACTTTTTCGGAAATTTTTCAGTGTCAGGATTCAGGAATTTCATTTTTCGGGACTTTTCAGACGTCCCTCAATATCCATCTTTTTTGGTAGAAATTTCATCTTTTTTTGGTTAAAAATATAACTGTCTGGTTGAGATTTAATCTGTTTTGATTGAGGATTCAACAAATTGGTTAAAAGTTAAACTACTTCGTTACGAATTCATTTTTTTGATTGAAGATTAATCATTTTAGGTTAAGGATTCAAATATTTTGTTGGAAATTCGTCGTTTTTTAGGATTCAACTTTTTTTTACTTAAAAAATGAATATTTTTCAGTTGAAAATTCAACTACTTGATTGAAAGTTAAACCACTACTTTATTCAAAACTTTATTGTTCTGGTTGAACATACATCAGTTTCGTTGAAAATTAATCCCTATGTTTAAAAATTCAACTATTTTGTTTAAAATTAATTTTTTTTTGGTTCGAATTAATTCTGTAAACCAAAAGTTTGAATATTCTATTTTTGTTTCAAGTTCTTTTTCAATTCAAAATATAACTACTTGGTTGGAAGTTTATTTATTTTTTTCGAAATTTGTTGTCTTTTTTCTGCGTTGAAAATTAATTTTTCAACTTAAAATTTAACTATTCCATTTTCGGTTAAAAATTAATCTTTTCTAGTTGAAAATTCAATTATTTGGCTAAAAATTCATGTATTTGGTTGAATATATTAGTCTTTTTGGTTTGTAAATTCATTTTTTTTGGTAGAACTTATTTATTTTTGGTTAAAAATGCAACTGTTTGGGCAAAAATAATCTTTTTTGGTTGATGATTCAACTAATTTGTTAAAAATTCTTCTTTTTGGTCAAATCCAACTCTTTTTGATTAAAAATTGAAATCTTTTTTGTTAAACTATCAACTATTAAATTTTTCATTGTGATTCCATCTCTTTTAGTTGAAAACTTAACTAGTTGGTTGAAAGTTAAACTACTTGCTCAAAAATTTAACTATTTTAACTGTTTTAAGTATTCAATTGTTAAACTCATAAATTAATTTGTATCTACAGTTAATCATCTCAAAAAGTGTTTTATCAAAAATTTTCAATTATAATCGCTTCTCATTTTTAATTGTTCAAGTCTTGTTCTAAGTTAACATATGAACTTGGAAAAAAAGAGTTAAAATCAAACTTATTTTAAATTGCATTATACCATGTGATATGAAATTGGCGATATATTTAAAGTAATTTGATAGATTTGTCTTCCGAAAATTTGTCAAATTCTTAGTCACAAAATAAATTTACTGTCATTTTCCGGCGTTTTCCTGCCTCAAAAAATTTCTGTTCCATTTTCAGTTTCTTTCTTAATTAATCCAATTATTTATAAACATTAAACAAAATGCTGGATTTCATGAGTCCCTTTCGTCAATTAATTTTCACTTATAAATATTCCACTATACTTTATTATCTTTCATCTTCACCTCTGCTTCTTATCTTTACATATCTCCCTTAATCTTTCCCTCTTTTTAAAGAATCTACTTGACCTTAATGCATTTAAGGCTATTTTTGTACACCCACATTTAGCTCTACCTACTTCATAGTAGTCAGCGAAATGGGCAGAATTTGTTTTAATTTATGGATAACCTCCATAAGTAGTTCATTAACTATTTAATTTTCAGATTTATTCAAAGTAACTAGTCTACATCTTTAATTACTCACTCGATCTAAATTTTTTATTTGCCCCATTTTAAACAGAATTTCGTTTCACTTCTATCACAAATTATATAAAAGGATCAGATATTGTAGTTACAATATCGGTGAGAAATAAGACTGAAAATAATCCAAAATAAACTATATTTTCAGCTAATTCAATACGGCGACCATTTCTCGGACCATCAGATCGTTTTTAAAGATCACCTTGAATTTTACAAAATTTTGGATTTCAAGGCATAATGACCACACATTTTCAAAATCTTATCTTCAAATTAGGCCAATAAAATGTTTGAAATGAAGGGTTCCCAAAATATGCCTGAAAATGTCCAAGCGTGTCTGCGTCAAGTTTTAGTCGGTGATCACAGCTGCACTGTCGGCCGCGAGAACGGTGACTACCGTGATTTTTCAGATTTTGTAACTTAATTTCAACTCGTGTTTCAACTTAGGAAACATGTTGACAAAAACTGGAATTCACAGTACCTAATCTCTGAAGTCTTATCTTTAATTTAAGCTAATAGAACTTGAAAAATCTTTACGGGTTGCCGAGATATGATTAAAAATTTCCAAGCGTGTCTGCGTCAAGTTTTAGTCGGTGGTCACACTGTCAGCTGCGAGAGCGGTGTTTTAGCGACAAAAACTTCACGCAGAGACGATTGGCCATTTTTGGTCATATCTCGGAAACCAGTGATCTCATAAACTCTCAGCGATGACCGCTCTCGCATCCGACTGCGGCGATTGCTGCCTAAAACTTGACGCATACACGCTTGGATATTTTCAGTCATATCTCGAGAGCCCGTAAAAATTTTTCAAGTTTCATTGGCTCAAATTAAAGATAGAATTTCCAAGATTACGTTATATCAATTCCAGTACATTTCAGCAACTTTACTAAGTTATAGAAAGAGTTGAAGTTAAGATACAAATACTCAATAATTCTCAGCGATGACCGCTCTCGCACCCCACTGCGGCGATTGCTGACTAAAACTTGACGCATACACGCTTGGATATTTGCAGTCATATGTCGAGAGCCAGTAAAGATTTTTTAAGTTTAATTGACTTAAATTGAAGATAAAATTTCCAAGATTACGTCCTGTCAATTTCAGTACATTTCAACAAGTTTACTAAGTTACAGAAAGAGTTGAAGTTAAGATACAAAAACTCAGAAACTCTCAGCGATGACCGCTCGCACTCGACTGCGGTGATTGCTGACTAAAACTTGACGCACACACGCTTGGATATTTTCTGTCATATCTCGAGAGCCTGTAAAAATTTTTCAAATTTTATTGTCTCAAATTGAAGATAAAATTTCCAAAATTACGTTCTGTCAATTTCAGTGCATTTCAACAAGTTTACTAAGTTATAGAAAGAGTTGATGTTGAGACGCAAAATCTCAGAAATTTTCAGCGATGAACGCCCTCGCACTCGACTGCGATGATTGCTGACTAAAACTTGACGCATACACGCTGGGATATTTTCAGTAATATCTCGAGAGCCCGTAAACATTTTTCAAGTTTCATTGGCTCAAATTAAAGATAGAATTTCCAAGATTACGTTATGTCAATTCCAGTACATTTCAACAACTTTACTAAGTTACAGAAAGAGTTGAAGTTAAGACGCAAAATCTCACAAATTTTCAGCGATGAGTGCCCTCGCACTCGACTGCGGTAATTGCTGACTAAAACTTGACGCACAAACGCTTGGATATTTTCAGTCATATCTCGAGAGCCAATAAAGATTTTTTAAATTTAATTGACTCAAATTGAAGATAAAATTTTCAAAATTACGTCCTGT
>CAKNYM010051711.1:130145-151872 GCA_932195095.1 Andricus curvator
CAGTCATATCTCGAGAGCCCGTAAAGATTTTTTAAGTTTAATTGACTTAAATTGAAGATAAAATTTCTAAGATTACGTCCTGTCAATTTGAGTACATTTCAACAACTTTACTAAGTTATAGAAAGAGTTGAAGTTAAGATACAAATACTCAATAATTTTCAGCGATGACCGCTCTCGCATCCGACTGCGGTGATTGCTGACTAAAACTTGACGCATAGACGCTTGGATATTTTCAGTCATATCTCGAGAGTCCCTAATTTTTTTGAGTTTAATTGACTTATATTGAAGATAAAATTTCCAAAATTACGTCCTGTAAATTTCAGGATATTTCCGCAAGTTTACTAAGTTATAGAAAGAGTTGAAGTTAAGACACAAAATCTCAGAAATTCTCAGCGATAACCGCCCTCGCACTCGACTGCGGTGATTGCTGACTAAAACTTGACGCATACACGCTTGGATATTTTCAGTCATATCACGAGAGCCCGTAGAGATTTTTTAAGTTTAATTGACCCAAATTGAAGATAAAACTTCAAAGATCACGTCGTTTTAATTTTTCTTAACGACTTCACTAATTTACATCAAAAATTGAGATTAAGGTGCAAAATCTAAGAAATTCTCAGCGATGACCGCTCTCGCACCCGAATGCGGTGATCGCTAACTATAACTTGACTGATCACTTGGTGAGGCCCCTTTTTGACTAATGGCTTCAATTAGAGAAAAAAACTGAATATGATATAATTTTCAGAGGTAATATCAAATGTTTTTGGTCAGGTGTGGCCGAATTTCCTTGGTAATACAACCATATATGAAGTGTCTAGAGTATAGACGCTTGTTGGAATTTGATATTGCCTTAACATTTGCAGAGGGGTGCATTTCGAGCATGCGTTGGCCTATCTGAAATTCACAGGCTCAGAGGGACGATTGTGTTGCATCAAGGAGAGAGATAGCGTTGGTGTAAATGAGGCCATAGCTCATGTGGTGTCAAATCTGATGCTCTCTGAGGCTGACATTAATTAGTGCATCTCAAATTGCGCATGTATGCCTTTAGGGCTTTGGAGTGTGGTCGAACTTAACCTATATCGATGATCAAAAGAATCGCTCTGCATACTCATATTCCTCAAAGTCCTTTTGATATTCAAACTGCCACACTACGATCCACGGAAGAAGAATTTCGTGCATTATAGCCGATTCAAAATTCAAATTCTTCTCAAATTGTCAGCTGGAATTGTTCCAAGTTGATAAGGTTTAATTTGATGGCTTATAAGACTAACCAATTCTCAATTTCAATAATGGACGATTTTAAACATAAATCCTTTTAAGAATAGCACGGATAGCTTTGATTAAGCTCAACTAAAAGACACTCCTGACTTTTTTTTCTTACTTGGTATGCCTCACGATTAATTTAAGACCGGAAAGAAAAAAATTGCTATACCCATTTTTAAGAAAAATTGAACATATTTTGAGCCTAATTAAAGATAATTTATAGTCAGATCTTTTTTATCGCATATTTTAAGATTATTTTAAAATTAAAATGGAAAAATGATGTGTAATCTAATTCAAGAATTTAAAAGAGCTTGGGCATGAAAAAAAGTATTCTTTTATTGAAATTTAATTGAAATCAAATTCGACTAACTAATTATCAGAAAAAATATTTAAAAACAGACCAAAGTCATCCTGACTACGCTAAATGATTGATGCGTGAATTGTGTAAATACAATAGTCTTCACTCGCTGTAATAATAATTTAAATCAACTATTCAATATTTCAAATATTTTTGTTGAAGCTCATAATTATTTTGGGCAATTTCAATGAATTCAAACCTCCCTTCTCGCGCAAAAATGATTGAAATGTTTGGAAACCAAATTTTTCGTAAAAAAAGAAGTTTTTAAATAAATTAAGCATTATTTTTGCGTTTTATTATTGAAATAGTCTTAGTATATTTGAAAAACAGAACACCGACATTAGAGTATCTTTAATTAAGGTAATTGGAAGAAATTATAAATTAATTGTTCAAGATCGACCAAATTGTAATTGAAAGCGTTCGAAATTAAATAATGATAAAGTGGTGCTTAAAAAAATGTTTCAAATAGAATTTTGAATAGTTATTTTCAACTATTTCAAAATATTTGATTTCAAATTCGATATCTCAAATATTGAACAACTTTAAAATTAAACTAAAAACAGTTTCTAATTTTTATCGTTGAACAAGTACAAATTTTAATTGTTAAGTGTTAAAAAATTATCATTTGAAAATGTTCAAGTGTTCGAAATCGTGATTGATTTAGTATTGATTTAGTTTGATTTAGTTTGATAGGACTTTTTAATAGATTTATGAAGTGCCCGAAAATTCCAAATTGAGGAAAATATATAATTGAACCATTCAAATCCCAACCGTTTAAAATTTAACAATTTCAAAATTAAATAGAAAAAATGAAGCAACTTGAATATGAAAGTAGTAGAATCTGATAAATTACAAATTGTAAGTGTTTTAGTGAAAAATATAGAAAAATATTAAATTTTCAAAAAACTTAACCATTTTTAATTTGAAGCTCTAAAAATAGAACAATTTTAAATTTTAGCAATTCCTAAGTAGAAATGTTCAATAGTTACAAGTTGCACCTTTGCAGTATTAAAACAAACAAAAAAATTTATTTTTGTTTAATAAAAAGTTTGTAATAAGAATCAGAATAACGTGAGAAATTTCAAATTAAAAAGTAAAAATTACAATTCGATCGCTGAAGCACTAGAAATGATACATTTTCAAATAATTTGAAGCCTTCAAAATTGAATACTGCTTAACAATTTGAAACTGGGAGGAGTTATGATTTAATTTTCAATTGGTAATTTCATAAAACCGGTGAATAATGTGCATGAATCTTAATGAAAAATAGTTTATCATAATATTATTGTAATATACATTGAAATAGAAAACAACCCCACTTTGTTCAAGCACTAAGACCAAAGAAAAAATAATTATTTATGAGACTGCAACTTAACAATATAATATATTCTATTAATAATATAAAGAATATTCGATTATGAGTCTCAAGTGTCATAAAATATGATTAAATTGATATAATAACTTTTTCTGTGATAAGGGATAGTTTTCTTTAGATTTTCATTGTATGTGCCACGTACACTTCATTAGCCTATTCATCTGCTCCTCTGAAAATCAGTCCAATTGTTAAGCCAGACGCGTGCTAGTTTTTAAATGACTCTGATTTGTAAGATACTTGTTAAGCAAGAAAATATCTGTTTTCAATGCAGCTTTCAGCCACTATTCGAATTTCCATTTTCCTTTTATTTAAATAAAAAAATTTAATTTACCCCACTTTAATTCACATTCTCGAATTTCTTTGCACCTTGCGGAACGTGAACATTTTATCAAATTTCCTGTAGTTTGAGAGTAATATATTATCGAAAACCATGATTTTCCGTAAAAAAATTAGGTAATCCTATCTGAAAAAAGTGGTGTAACGAAATTATCGAAAATCTCGCACTCATTGTTAAATACCTGATTAGTTGCATACTGCGTGAATATGACTTCAAGTAGCTTTTTTTGGTTTGTTCTTTTGGATTTTCTGGAACTTTTTAAATTGCAATTTACAGATAAGAAATTTTTATTCTAAATATTTATTCATACAAGACAAAATTTAAATTGTAAATGATTCTTTAATAATAATGCCTGAAATTTTTTTATGAACTTTTTGACCAAATTTAAAAAAAATGACAAATGATGCTATTCCTAACACCTCAACCATATTGAATGAGGTTATATTTATTTATCTATCAAGAAATATTGAGAATTTTTCGCCATATCAATTTAGTAAATTAAAATTTCCATGCTATTTTGTTTGATGATATAATTTATTTCTAAATGCTTTTGAACATTATTGATAAAATAGAACATTGTAATTGTAAATGGTTTTTAATATTAGGAAATGGCAAAATAAAAAACGATTTATCTGAAAGATTTTAAATATTCAGAAATATTCAGAAAATTCAAGAATTTAAAAATATTTTAGCTTACGAGAGCGTTTTGAACTAATAATTTGTATTTTGAAATAAAAATCGTTATAGATTGTACAAGATTTGCAATCTTTGAACAATCTCATATTATAATAACTTTTTTGTGGGTGATTCAAAACAGAAAATCGATTATTTTAAACAAAATTCATTAGATTGGAAACAAAATTTACAATTCTAAACAAATCTTTGTTATTTTCTGTCAGTGTTTTTTGTCTGAAATTATTAGTATTTTTAAATAGAAATTATTATATCACAAAGAATATTCATAATTTCCCAACACCTTTAGCATATGTTGATGCGCTTCACCTGAAAGAAGATTATTAATATGTACACAGTTTCAGATTATGTTTGCGTTACACAGGAAAAATTAGTATTTCAAAAAAGAAAGAAAAGAGGCTATTTGTACCAAAATTTGAACAAGATTTAGAATATTTTAACAAAAAAAACTAACAGGTTCAAAAGAAGATTACCAATCTTAAACAACATTTTGTTATTTAAGTATCTTTCGTCTGACATTGCAATTGTCAATAAAAAATCATTAGATTTCAAAGATTATTTTACGTTTCTATTATTTCAGATGATAGATACTATAAAATAAACAAATATTTTTGCAAATATTAAATTTAAATTTAATAATTGCTTGAAATAAAAATTGAAAAAACCATTTATTGTACTTTGTACGTCCAGAATTAAATTGCCAAAGTTCATTTGTACTGGCAATGTAAATTATTAATATTCAGAATTGAATTGTAGAATTAACATCACAACCGGATGTTTACAGCGCATTACACGTTTAACCTAGTACACGGCTTTAATTTCAGTCAACGCTGCAGTCCTATTTTGATTATTCAGCTTATCAGCAAATAATTCCCATACTCTCTCAATGTGAATTTTACGTGAAAATAGTATTTTTTTTAAACGAATTTGAAAGTATATTGGAAACTGAACAAATTTAACAATAAAATATGAATAATTTATGGATATCTTCTGAATTTCCTGTTCTATTAAAATTTCTGAAATTAAATTTTAGTTAAACTTATGAAAACTTTTTAATAGTGTAGGCATTTTGTAGTATTTTTACCTTTTCAACTAGGTAAAGTGAGTTTTTTGCTGAAAGGATTTATTTAGTGGTTCTGATACAAATTCTAAATTTGCTAGAAATGAGTACTACGTGTCCCAGAAATATTTCTGAAAAAAGTACCAAAAATTGAGCTTGCATTGACACATCACTTTCATCACATTTGAGAGCTAAATCTCTAACAGAAAAAATAAACTACACTAAATTCTGAAAGAAACTTTAAAAAAAAAAGAAGAAACTTGTAGCTTTAGTAATTGCCGAGTGATGATACTTCAAAGTAATCGGTCTTTTGTTAAGTGGTTGAAAAATCAAATTCTAAAGTTTTCCTGTACATTCAAATATCTAGCGATAAGCGACACACTGAACCAAATTCAGAAGAAGAAAAAACAGATTTTTTAATCTCATTACCATAAAAATGTACAATTAATCTTTAATAAATTGTTTTAACAATTAGATAATGGGTTCAAGAAAAATTTGTCATCACAACAATGATAAATTACCTCATTAATTACAGAACAAAATAAATTCCAAACATTTATTTGAGAACAAAATTGTTTAGACTAAAAATGATTTTCTAAACAAATACTAATTTGTTATATTTAATAATACGCGACAAAGTTAAACAAATTGAAAAAAATTAGATTTTTCTATCTCTCTTTAAGAAAAAGTTACAATTATAATGTTGTATAAATTATAATGTTGTTTAAGTTATTCCAATTCTCGGAACAAAGATTAGTTTTCATATAGATGACTAATTGTACGATTAAACGTAAACAAGTTCCTTTCAACGGGTCAGTGAAGAACAAAAAATTTTAAACAAATTAAAATTGTTTAAATAATAGAAAATTAGTTTAAAAATACTTGAAGACGTTTTACTTGTGAAATAAAAATAATTTATAGCAATAAAGGGAAAAGCAGAATTCATATGTGTCAATTTTGCGCAAAATGATCAATTTCAGTTTTATGGGGTATTTTTGGGGCTCCATAAGGAGGGGTGGGAGAAGACGTCAAACTTCAAGGTAATTTAGCGAAAACTATTTGTTAGAGACTCTAACAAAATGAATTTAACAAAATAGAGGGATGGGGAGCATGCCCTCTATTTATCAAAACATGAGTTCCAAATGGTTTCAAAACGATTTAAAAAAAAGAAACAAATAAATATAGTTTTTTGAATAAACAAAAAAAAATCAATATGTTTTCCCCCTAAAATTTCATAAAATCAGGAATAAAAGCGGGTTAGAACATTTATCTCTATTATTATTAACAACTGATTTGCGATAAAAAGAACGAAATTGTTCATGCAAATATCTTCAAAAATTTTACCAATTTCGAATGGCAACTTGGCCCATTTGTTTAATATTAAGCTTGGGGTGTTTCAATGTAGAGCATAATTACTTTTCTGCGCTACAATTTTACATTTCATGAGCATTTTCTACGGATTAAACTTTTTGTCCAAGGAGACTTTTTAATGAGAATATATGTTTTCACGTGGTGTAGACGGAATTTAATCAGAATGTGTTTTCTTAACACGCGTATGTTTATACGTCTGTTTTATGATGTGACGTTTCTGTAATTAAAATTTTCGGTTGGTTTAACTCGAATGTAATTTATTTAATGAGTCGAATTTCATTTAACGACCTGCCCAAGTTCGAATGATGCGGGGGAATGAGGAACCTTACTTATGCTGAGCGACCTGCCTTTCACTGCATTGCGGATTCGGGGGAGTATTATAGATAGATATAGAATGGGGTTGCAGCACAGTTAGATTGGGTGACATATCGAATGTCTCTCCGGCTCAACTTACGAGATTTAAAGGAAAAATAAGAAAATCGTCGAAAATTCCGTTCATGGTATATAAAATATTCGAGTGTTGGGGAGAAAATCGTTGCACAGCAAGGCCGATAAGAAAAACATTTTTCTTACTGGAACATAACTTAGTTCCAATTTTAGAGTAACTAAAGTCGGGTCCAAAAGTCGAGGCCCCTCACTTTTTTTTGAAACTCGCACAAAAAAAATCTCTGAAATGTCTAATAAAAAGCATCTGAAAGCTTTAAGTCTTCCAAATGCAGCGATATGTTCACTTTTGGTCGACAAAATTTTTTTCAATACTAAGAGTGCAAAATGTCCCAAAAAACAGGGTTTTTTGACCTCCTTTTTCAAGGGTCCACTTCGACCTGTTCCCAGAAGAAGGGCGACTTTAGGAAAAATCTGAAAAAATTCTTTTTACGGTGATTTATTTAGAAACATTTTATCTTGAGCACAAGTGAAGATAGGAAGCCGTTCAATGGCTTCAAATGTGCAGTTTTGCCATGCGATTGCAGTGCAATAATTGAATTTATGATAAAATAATTCTCACGCAAGGGACATCATTTTGCATATTTCTGACTTTATTCAGTGTGGGCGTGTGGCCAGCACAGCGGGACAAGTGGCAGCAAAAAAAGTACCTTTTCTATGACAATAGACCCAATTGTGAATAATAACCCGATTAAGAATATTTTTAGTAGAAAAAAATTTTAAAAGTACGTTTCTTTAAAACTCCTACAATTCTGGATATTTTTTTAACTGACTTCAATTTTTCTGTGAAATCCACATTATTTTTTAATGTTTCAGAAATCTTCATAATATATACGAATTCTCGAAAACATTCCAATTTTATATTGAAATCTAAAAAAATTTATAATTTGTTGAGAATCTTTTGAAATATTTCCAAACTGTAAATAATTTTTCATTTTTTTTTCAGAACTTTTACATATCTTTTAGAATTATTTGAATTGTTCCTAATTTTTTTTTAATTCTGCAAAATAAAAAAATAAAATACTTTAAATTTGTTACATCCTTTTTCCACAAATTCCAGAAATGCCTTAGTTAAAATGAAAAATCATTTCAATTTCTCTAGAACTGTTAGTAAGATTTGTTCATTCTCCTGAAACCTATCAAATATCTCAAAAAGCTTGCAAATTTTATTTCGAAACCTAAAAATTTATAATTTCCTTACAATGTTTTAGAATGTTTTCATACTGTAAATAATTTTTGAATTTTTTCAGAATCCTGAATATTTTTTAAACTGACTCTAATTTTTTTGTGAAATCCACATAATTTTTTAATGTTTCAGAAATCTTCATAAATATTAATAGAAGCGTAATCCAGATTTTGGAAAATCTTTTCGAATGTTTCATTTTTTGAATTTTATCTTTTGAAATGCATCAGTGAAAATAAAAAATCATTTCAATTTCCGTAAAAATGTTAGTAAGATTTGTGCATTCTCCTCAAACCTATCAAATATCTTAAAACCTTGCAAATTTCATTTCGGAATCTAAAAAAATATAAAATTTGCGTACAATGTTTCAGAATATTTTTAAACTGTAAATAATTTTTGAATTTTTTCAGAACTTTTATATATCTTTTAGAATTATTCGAATTGTTTCTAAATTTATTTTTTAAATTTCGAAATAAAATTTGCAAGCTTTTTGAGATATTTGATAGGTTTTTAGGAGAATGAACAAATCTTACTAAAATTTCTACGGAAATTGAAATGATTTTTCATTTTGACTAAGGCATTTCAAAAGATAAAATTGCAAAAAATGAAACATTCGAAAAGATTTTCCAATTTCTGGAAAAAGGATGTAAAAAATGTACAGTCACTTTTTTTTTTATTTTGCAGGATTTAAAAACACAATTAGAAACAAATCGAATAATTCTGAAAGATATGTAAAAGTTCTGAAAAAATTCGAAAATTATTTACAGTTTGGAAATATTTATATAGTATAGGTTTGAAGAGAATAAGAAAATTTTCTGCATTATTCAAAGGCAATTATTTTCAATTTGCAGGAAATATTAAAATTATGTAAAAATATATTTAGAAGTTCTGGAAATATTTTCGAAATAAGTTAATTTTTTAAATGTTTCCAATAATGTAGAACGAAATATAGATTTTGTTACATTTAAAATAAATTGTTCAAGTTTCTTGAGGATTTTTGATGGTTTCATAACAATATAAAACGCGTCCATGAATATTTATGAAGATTTCTGAAACATTAAAAAATAATGTGGATTTCACAAAAAAATTGAAGTCAGTTTAAAAAATATCCAGGATCGTAGGAGTTTTAGAAGAAACTTATTTAAAAAATTTTTTAAATTCAATTTAATTTTCTTTCTTTAATTTAATTTTAATGTTTTTCTCTGCTTTCAGTTTTAATATTTCCCTTTTATTGATAGACCTTTGATTCTTTAATTTTAACAATAGATTTGATAAGTTTACATTTAATATAATTGTAAATTAGTTATGCAGTAGGAGATGCCAAAATGAGTTCCTAAAAGTTTTAACAAAAAAATGCTCTCCGTTTGCACAACGCGGTCAAACGTCAAAATCACAAAAAAATGAAATTTTAGCCAGCGAAGAATTTTTTTTCTTATTTGGATGAACAGTAAAAGTTGTACACTATGATGCAAGTGCCTATGTAGTATAGACCATCTAAAAACTTATGTTCGCGGACTAAAGTGAAAGTGCCGAAAAATGGTAAAAATTACAAAAAATTGCATTTTTCTATTTATTCTCAGGTCATCAACGTTTTTTTCCTCATCCGAGTAAACCGTTAAAGCAGTAAACCATAATTATGTAATAACCTTTGAAGTATAGACCTCATCAAAAATGATCTTATGTTTGCACACTTAAGTCAAAGTACAGTAAATAGTAAAAATCACAAAAAACTTCACCTTCAGGATATTGAAAATTCGGCAAAATGATGTCATTCCTTGAAATCTTTAAAGTTCCTGGTACTGAAATTTCGGCAATTTTCCGTTACACGAAGAAATTGCCTTCTATTAGAGCTTTAATTTTTCGGGGACTTAAAAATTCGGTAATTTACTATTTTCGGGAAATTTCAAATAGAAAAATCTACTAATTTCAGCAATTTGAAAATTATGGTTTCAAAATTTCCAAAAACTTTCGGTTTTCTGAAAATCTCTCTTTCCGTGAATATATTTTCGGTATTTTTCCACATTCAGGACATTACATTTTTGGCAACATGATTTCATTCCTTAAAATTATTTAAATCTCTGAAAATCCCATAATTTGTTTAAAAATCCTCTCAATCGCTTAAATATGGTGAACTATCTTGTAATTTCTGCGAAGAAAATTTCTTCAAATCAAGCGAAAATATTAATTGGCTCTCAGTCAAAAAAAAAAGTTTCTTCGATTCAAAGAAATTTCTTTGGCCAAAAGAAATGGGTTTCTGATCTAATGAAAAATTTTCTTTGATTTAAAATGATTTTATTCATGTGAGAAAAATTATGTTGAACAAACGGTTTCTTTGATTCAAGATATATATTTTTTGGATTATATACCTTAACATTTATTTTAATTATTTTATTCTCTAAATATTAAAACAAAATACTTTTGTTGAATTAAAGAAACCGGTGTTCAATTATAATTTTTTCACTCAACCAAAAATAACTTCCAAGTAAAAAAAGTCATTTTATATTTTACAAAAGCTTTCTTTGGAACAAAAGACGTATCTTTGGACCACATAAATTTGTTTGAATCCAAGAAATTTTTCATTGACTGTGAGCCAATCAATACTTTTCTTTAATGCATACCCTGAATAACTTCTTAAAATCCTTTGAAAATTTTTTTAAATTCTACAAAATCCTTTGAAACCTTATATAAATTTTGAAAACTCGTTAAATTCCTTGGAATTTAAAAAAATTTTAAATAGTCTGAACTCTTTCAAATCCGTTGAAATCCCTTGAATCTTGTGAAAAGCTATTAAAATACCCTAAAGCCTTGATACCTTAAAATCTTTGAAATTGAAAACCTCCTGATATCCACAGAAAACTCTCCACATTTTCTAAATCCCTTGGAATCTCTTAAAATTTGTGAATCTCTTAAAATTTCTTCCACCCCCACACAATTCTTTAAAATCTCATTGAATTCTAGGAATCTTATTAGATACACTTCATTCTTTAAAATCCTTTGAGATTTTTACAATTTCCTAAATATTGTGATTATATATCACATACATATCATCATTATATAAATATTTTAAAATCCCATGCAACATCTAGAAATATTTATTATCTTTTAAAATGCTTCAAAAATTCTTAAATCCTAGAAATCCTCTGACACCCAATAAATCCCACGAAATCCGTGAAAAACCCTTGAAATCCCTAGAAGCTACTTAAAATTTTATTCCATTTCATTTACTTTCTAAAGTTCTCTAGAAATTCTTTGAAATTTCTTAAAACCTTTGAAATCTTTTGACATCCTGTAAATCATCTTAAAATTTGTAATATTTGTTAAAATCCCTTGAAATCTTTGAAATTAATGAACCTCCAAACGCATATTTAAATGAAGAAATCAGTCAAATTTTAGCATAATCTAATTACATAACTGTCCAAAATAAAAATCTTTAATATTATACCAATTTGTAAAATTATTAAGACTCAAAAATAATTATAAAATTATACTATTCAAAAATTTAACAGTTTCTTTATAAAATCAACAAATTAATTTCGTAAATGATGTTTCTTTATACAAAAGTAACTTTGAAACTGCAGCTCGATTTTTCAGATAACTCTATAGTGTATACTGATATAAAACTGTGATTTGTAATTCTCTCTTCGAAATAGACTGACAATAGTTATTCTGAATACATGAATACAATAAATAAAATACATATTTTAATATTCTAATGGTCGATGCATTACATTCTAAATCTTATCCTCTTTCGAAGTACATTGTCTACCGTAAATCCATACACCTTATTTTATAATTAATATAATTCATCTAATAAATATACAATAAACATATTTTGAACGCAGAAATCAAGATTTTGCTTCATACATTTCAAATTTACGAAATAAAATCTTTTAATGAATACTGACGTCTCTGAAATGAATAAACAAACTGAAAGGAAGTGTACAACCTTATATTCCTGCGATCTAATGGAAAGCGAAACGAATAATTAAATTTACGCACCCAGGGTCTTATTGAATTAGTCTTCTTTGTAGATTACGAAGTATTATTAACTTTATTCTTAAGTACATTCATGATGGCCGGTGAGCGTCTTAAAAGGAGTCAGCCTGACTCTATTAGGAAGTCGCCATATTGAATGCAGGGACTCCCTACTAGAGTCAATTTGACCCCAGTTAAGTTCAGTCTTCTTTCTTCTTTCTTCCGTCTTCCTTCTTCTTTCACTTTTCTCATCTGATTTTGTTATTCCTTTCAATGAAATCTTACCAATTGCCCTTCCTTTTCAATATTTAACCAGGCTGGCTGCATTTTTTTTCCCTGACTTTTTCCTGATTTTCTCGGGACTACATTTTTATTTTCTCTGACTACTAATATTTAAAGATCAACATCCTAATATTGTAATACTTTTAATATAGAATCTTTTTTAAATGAAATAAAACAATTTTAGATTTCTAAATTTTAAATTTATTATTCTCAGGCCTGCCACAGTCTAATTTACTTGAAAAAAATCGCCTATTCAAACCGAAAAAATGACCAGAGGTGACTAATTTTTAACCCAAGAAGTGACCTAAAGTGACCAATGTGCATTAATAATGTGTCTTATAATCTTTTGAATTTAAAAGAATTCAAAAGAATTCGATTCGCAAGACTTCAAAACAATTCAAGTTTAGAAGAATTCAAACGAATTGAAAATAATTTTCAAAATTATATCGATTTCAGTAAAATTCGAGTAAATTAAGAGGAATTCAAGGAGAACGAAAAGAGTGAGACGAAATTCATTAAAATTCCAGTGTATTAAAAAGTTAAAAAATATGAAAAAAATTATTAAATTCAGTAAGTTTGAAATTAGTTTGAAAAAATGCAATGGAATTCAAAAGAATTTAAGTAAATGCCTAAGAGTTCAAGGTAAGTTTAATAGACTTTGAAATGAATTAAAAAAATTCAAGAAAATTCCGAAGAATTTGAAAGAATTCACGATAAATTAATAAGAATTCAGGGTGAGTTTCAAATTATTGCAAAAATATTTCAGATTTCTGGAAATTTGAATTAAATACCTTAACAGCTTTTGAAAACCCTTAAAATCATTAAAACCTTAGAAAATCCCTTAAAATGTTTTGAATCTCTTAACACTGCTTAAAAATCTTTCAAAGTAACCCTAAAATATTTTAAATCCTTCAATATCCAATCAAATTACTAAAATCAGTTAAAAATTTCTTAAAAATTTTTATAATTTCCTAAAATACTTTAAACCCTTTGAAAATCTTTTGAGGACCCATTGAATTGCAGAAATCAATTGGAAATTCCCAGAAATATTATAGATCTTTTGAAATATTTTGAAATCCCTTGAAATTTGTTAAAGCCGTTGAAAATTCCTTCGAACTTTTAAAAATAGCCTCAAATATTTGAAATTCTTTCCAATATTTTGGAATTCCTTGAAATTTCTTGAAGATCTTGAAAATTCCTTCGAATTTTCAAAAATACCCGAAAACCTTTGAAATACTTTCGAACAACTTCCAATTATTGAAATCTATTAAAAATACCCCAAACTGTTACAAATCCTTTCAAATCTGTCGAAATTCCTTGCAATTGCCTAAAGCTCTTAAAAATTCCTTGAAATTGTCAAAAAAATCTACAAATTTTTTGTGATGTCTTTAAATTATGGAAATCAATAAAAAATTCATTGAATAGTTCTAAAATTCTCTAAAATATTGCAAATCATTCAAAAAATTTTAAAATCCGTTAAAATTTTGTAAAGCTGCTGAAAATTATTTGCAATTTTTTAAGAAATCCTCAAATATTTCAAACCCTTTGATATCTTTTGGAATCCCTTATGACTTTTTAAAGTTCTTGAATATTTTTTGGAATTTTTTAAAATACCCTAAAAACTTTAAAATTCTTTGGAATCGCTTCAAATCATTGAAATATATTTCAAATACCTTAAGATATTTCATATCGTGTCAAATCTTTTTGTAATACCTCAAATCCCTTCAAATTATTAAAACAAATTTTTTAATTCATTGGGATCTTTCAAAATATCCTAAAATCTTGAAAATTCTTGAAAATGTTTCATAACTCCTTGAAATATTTGCAAATATTCAAATTCCTGTGAATTCCGCTATTTCTCGTGAAAAAATCTTTTAAATATAGTAATATTATAAAATCCTGTGAAATTACATGGAATCTGATATTTAGTAATGTATAAATAGTACGAATTTATTGAGGTCTTTTAAAAAAAACAATTTAAAGCTTTTGAAAATTCTTCGGAATTTTAAAAAAATACCTTCAAATTTTTACAACCCTCTGGAATCACTTCAAATTATGGAAATCTATTAAAAATGCCCTAAGATATTTCAAATCCTTTCAAATCTTCTAAAATCCCTTCAAATGATTGATACCTATTAAAAAATTTTCGGAATTTTATAAATTACCCTAAAAGATTTCAACAGAATTCAAGAAAATTCGGATAAGGTATAACCCTGAATTCAATAGTGTAGCAAAAGTGATTAAAGTGATATTTAAGTCTTAAAAAATTACTATACTGATTTTGAAATTTAAGAATTTTAAATGAGATTAAAATCAAATTCAAAATCCCATTTAACGTCCAATACTCAATTGAGTGTATAGAATTGCTGAGAATAAAACTAAATAATAAAACCATAAAATTAATAAAATAAAATTGATTTGAGAAAAAAAAGTTACTAAAAGTGACTATGTGGCAGCCATGATTATTCTTGACAGTTACTTATAGTGCTTTTGACAAAAATTCTCTGACTTTTGCAATTTTTTCCAAAATTCCTGACTTTTCCCGGACTTTCAATGCCCAAAGAAATTCCTTCATTTTCCCCTGATTTCCCGGGTTTCCCTGACATGTGGCCACCCTGGTTGTCAACTCACCTGTTCAACACAGCGTCACTATCTTTAAAAAGCAATCCCTGTTAAAATGCACGAATATTAATATAAAAATTTCTCTGAGATAACTATACTATTGTCAGTTCATTTCTCACTATCTTTCTGAGAGATGTTTCCAAAAATTTTAGTATTATTTTTTATTTTGTGATGTACCTTAATGTTCTAGGATAATAAAAGATAGTTTGAAAATGTAGGGCAGATGCTTCCTATTTTTATTTAATTGTTCAAGTGGTATCCTGCGGAGGACAAAATTACGAAATTGGAAAACTGTCTTTCTCGGGGGGTTTATCGTTTGATTTTATCTCCCGCTTTCAATTGTTTTCCTTTATACCCAGGAGGGACATGTAGAATGAGAAATGTATATGCGGGGTATCGCTTTTGAATGTCGAAAGGGATGACAGGTCCGATGACAATATGTCGGGCTTTTATGTTCTTTGCAATATCTTTTCAACCTTCTTTGACACCTGACAATACATGTTTGTCTTACTCTAGGCTCAAATTTCAAAAGCTGGGTGGATTCCCGATAGGTATGAAACAAAAAAAAAGTATTTCAAGGGGAAAGTTTCCTCAGCAAATCCTATAGTTTTAAAATTTCATAAGAGGTTTTTTAAGATAACTTCTCAATGATAAAAACATGATCGTCTCCAGCCTTTAATTGAAAAGAAAAAATTAATAATGCATTATGTGTTATGTCTTCTTTGTTTAAAGATTCTGGAAAATACAAATTTTGAAAATTCAAAATTTACCAGTTTTAAAGGCACTTGCAACTGAAAATGGTCTTACGGAAAATTCTTATAGCAGACATTTGGAATTTAAAATTCAAATGTTTGGAAATTTTCAAATTGAAAAGTCCAAAAACTATATTTCAATTTAAAACTTTCAAAATTTACAATTCACAAAAGAATAATTTCAGAGTTAGCAATCCATTGTGAAACATAAGTTAGAGACTATAAAAATTAATTAAAATTCAAAATTTCAAGATTGGGTCCTATTTAAAATTGATCAATTTTTACTTTGAGGTTAATAAAATTACAGAATCTTATTGTTTGTTGCGCTATTTAATTTTGAGAATATTCCAAATTTTATTGAATTAAAATTTAACAATTCTCAACATTTAAGTCCTTAAAAAATAAGATGTGCAAGATTGTGCAATGCTAATATTGTTTAACATTTTTTTATCACGTTTAATCTTGATGAAAAATCAATATTTACTAGTTAAAAAAAATTTTCAAGAAGATTTAATACGAAAAATGATTTTTTTACACTAAGAAATGTTTATTTTATTCGATTAGTTGTAAGTAGTTTAATCTCGAGTTTAATTTTAAATATTTCGCAAACTATTTATGGCTTGTAACACAAATAATTTGAAAGCAAAATAATTTGAAAATTTACTTAAATTTATAACTAGTTATTTATCGTTTAATTATAAATATAATTAATAAAATTTTAACAGTTTTTTTTCCTGATATTGATCTATTAGAGATTCCTTTTCGGTTTTGCCAAGTGAATTCTCCCTCGGTTGAATCAAATTTAATTAAACAACATTGGGGTATATTTATCAGCTTTCAAGCTGGCTTCACTCTCGCAATAATACTAAGCTCAATACTTATACTAATATTCAGAATAGTTTTGGATTAACTAATTCCAATTTTGGAAAAAAGTGAAAACACTTCACGTGAGGCGCAAGCGGAAAAGGTAAAAAATACGATAAAAAATAATAATAGAGTATTAAAATGATTAATGAGAAAAATAATAGAAAAGCCTCGATGATAAATCGAAATTCGATACCTGCTGAACGCACGATATGGTCTAGATTAAGGTACACTTGAGATTGTGCTTTAATAACTCCGTGTTCAGCTATAATGAATGGGAATGTTTCGTGATTAGTACCATAACACAATATACATCAATGTTGTGAGATTGTTACTGGTCATTTTGTGAGAAATAAAGTTATCCTACAATTAAAAGCACTGTTTCATTAGATAATGAGAATTTTAATGATGACAATGCAAAAGTGTTCGAGACTTTATTATTAATTATAATAATCTTCAAATTCATTCGTACACTTCGTCCACATGGAAGCTCCTATGTTTCCGCTCACTTAATGTGTGTTTTTTCGTCTTTATTTTTTTTCTAACACACTCAACTCCCGATATAAGACCGCTTTCGTGCAGGGCCTGCCTTAGCCTTGATCCTAAATCGGGGGAATCCAAAGGTTATCAGAGAGGACCGCATGAACCATTTCTGTTGGATTTGGACGCACAACGCAACCTGATGTAACTAACGCGCTGAGAGGATGGCATGCAAGCTGTTTGTCACGCTTGACTGAGCACATTCTCTTTTTTGGCCCCGCGGCTTCTCTCACCACAAAACTGCGGAGGTCATCAGTTCTAGGAAGATCGTAAACCGGGGGGTCTTGTAACGGGAGTTAAGTGTACCCAGTTTGACAGTTAATTAGTATACATCAGTTTGACATCTTATAAAATTTTGTTTTCACTTTTAACAGAAATTCTTTAGTTTTTCAATTATAACCAATGACAAATTATGCAAATGTAAAGTTTTACAATTTAAAATTCTGTAATTTTGGTGCTTTGTGTTCGAAACCTTTTTAATTTGGAAGATTGAAAATTACAATGTTCATCTTCAAAAACATCCAAATTCAAGAATTTAAAGTTATATATATCTGTAAAATTGAAGAGTTTTCAATAAACTAAAACCCTTCCAAATTATAGAACTTTGAATTGCTAATCTCTAAAATTTAGGAGGTTTTAATTTTAATAATTTACAATAAAAAATTATGCGAGTTCCTAATTGAAAAATTTAAAATACTTATACTATATAATATATTTTGAAGCTTTACATTTGAAATTTCTTGATCTTCTTTCGATCTTCAAAATTTTTTAAATTCACCAAATTTTAGAATTTGTATTTATACATCTTTAAAATTCAAGAGTTTTCAATTATAAATATTCAGGTTAATAATTTTGCCATTAAAATTATGGTACATTTTAGGCTTTGTAATAAAAATGGTGTAACTTTGATATACACGAGAAATTTTTTCAATTTGTAAGCTTTAATAAACCAAACTTGATTTTGGATCTTCAAAATCATCCAAATTAGAGAATTTTTTTTGCATCTTTGAGATTAAAGAGTCACGATTGGAAACTATTCCTTTTTTTAAATATATAACTAAACATTCTCAAATTTGGATGATTTTGAAGATTAAAATTCATGTTCTCAATGTTAGCTCTTCCAAATTGGAAAGATTTCGAATACAAATCATTAAAATTACAACATTATCAAGTGTAAGACTTGAAATTGGCATAAACTTTAATTGTAAATTTTTAAACTTAAGGAGGTTTTAATTTTGACAATTTACAATTTCAGATTAAGCGATTTTCTAATTTTAAAATTTAAAATTCTGTAATTTTGAAGCTTTAGATTCGAAATTTCTTCACTTTGGAAGATTAAGAATTGAAAACTCGACTTTCGATTTTCAAAATCTTCAAAATTATAGCACCTTAAATTGTAAATCCTTAAAATTGAAGACTTTTTAATTCTGATAATTTAGAATAAAAAATTATGCGCGTTTCAAGTTTTTCCATAAAAAATTCGGTAATTTTGATCCTTTACATTTGAAATTTCTTCAATTTGTAGATTTAACATTGCAAAACTTGAGTTTTGATTTTCAAAATCTTCAAAATTCCAGAACTTTTATTTTCGCTTCTTTAAAATTCAAGAGTTTATAATTGTAACTGATCAAAATGGTATAACTTTATTTTATTTTACCATTTTCCATATTAAAAAATGATACACTTTTGATATTTAAAACGTCTTCAATTGGAAAGATTTCGAATTGAAAACTTGACTTTTGTTCTCCAAAATAATCAAAATTTAAGAATTCTTATTTATACAGCTTTAAAATTGAAGAATGGTTGTGGACCAATTTGAAAATGATGTTCAAAATTGTATAAGTTTAAATTATAAACATTCAAAATAAAAAATTTGGTGAATTTTAAATTGTAAACATCTGCAAAATGGATCAGTGTCGAAACTAGAAGACCTCAGCAAGACTCAGAATTGCAGAATGTCTTTTAGGAAATTTTATCCCAAATTAACTTATTAACTTTTTTCTTTATTTCTAACTCCTGATTTTTTAATATTTATTTTAATTCATGAATAATAATTATATTCATCGTACTTAAAATCTAAGCATATATTTTAATTTGATAATTAGGCAATCAAAATGAGGAAGATGTAATAAGCGCGCGTAGCGTGCTATTTGTTCTGGTTCAATTATAATCCATGATAAGCTTGGCTTTCAGTCAATCTTGCATTCGAATTATAGACATTAAGCTCGATTATGAGTGCACTATTCGCGTATTTGCACTCCGGCTTTTTGTTCTCGTTCGGTATTTGGGAGTAAAAGCGGAACTCATTATCCACTTTGCGAAAGTATGAAATTGGCGAAGTTTCCCAAGCAGGAGGAAGGATGAGTGGGGCATGTTTGGTTCACTAGTTCGGCAGATATTTAACATACTCATTGTTCACTGACTAAATAGAGCAATTATCTAACCTTTTGGTGCGTTATCACTTTTTTTTTAAATGTAAAATTCTCTATTGTAAATAATTCTGATCAAAATTCTAAACCAAAATGGTTATAGCCTTTAGCTGTGAAAAAATAAATCTTCTCTCTAGCTATAAATAAGACTAAAACCATTATGATGTAGACTAAGTAGATCAAAAACCGTCACTCCGTCAACAAGAAACTAATTCTGGTCTACAGTGAACTCTCACTTATTTCAAGAGCCGAGAAACGTTAACATTCGGATATGCCAAGTCTCTAGGGGTCCCCACCTCTACCGCGAGTCGTGGGTTGATTTTGTCAAGCGACGTTCATTGGCTGCCTCTGCCTTGTATCTATTCGCGCGCTGTAATCATCTATGCGCCCTTGCATTTGCGCTGGTATTTGCGCATTTGCGCTCTTCGGGCCTCTTTTTAATTGGTCAGCCAATGACGCGGGGGTGGCCGTCCAGGGACAGTGGTGGGAGGTGAAGGGGCTTCCGCCACTTGGAATATCCGAGCGGGAGAGACTTGAAATAACTGAGAGTTCACCGTATATTCAGTGCTAAAAATAAAGCTTTAGAAACATAGTTACATTATTGTTGTTAACAAAATATTTTAATTTTCAAACAGAAAAGATTAATTTTCTACCAAAAGGCATGCATTTTTGAAGTAATAGTTGGTTTTTCAAGTTAAAAAGATGAATTTTCAACGAGCTGGTTAAATTTTCAACGAAAATATTAAACTTCAACCACAAACACTTGCATATTTAATCGAATAGTAAAATCTTCAAGATAGAAGTACGCTTTTTTTAAGAGACAGTTGAGTTTTCAATCCCACCGGATGACTTTTTAATAAAATAGTTAAATTTTTAACAAATTAATTAAATTCTCTACAAAATAGTTGAATATCTCAACCAAGTAGTTGAATTCTCATTAAAAAATGATTAACTCTCAACAAAAAATATAATAGTTGATATCTAAACCAAAAAACTATTTACATTTTAAATAAAAAAACAATAAAATTTAAGCGTCACATTGGAATTCCAAATATACACATTTTCTGCAAAATAGTGGAGTTTTCAACGCAAAAATATATATTTTAAACCAAAAAGTTGACTCCTAACCAAATAGTTGAAACTTCTACCAAAATAATGGAATTTTCAACAAAATAGACGCATTTTTAAGCTAAAAAGACGAATTTTTGTACAAAACAGCTGAATTATCAACTAGAAAAAATCAATATTCAACAAGAAAGTTAATTTTGAACTAAATAGTTGAACTTCAAAGTAAAAACCATGAATTTTCAAAAAAAAATAAAAAGTTAAATTTGCAGTCGAAAAAAATTGATTTTCGGCAAAAAAAAAAAAAAAAACAACGAATTTTCAACAAATTAATTAAATTTTCAACCAAAGAGATGCATCAACTAATAAAATTAATTTTTAACGAAGTAATTCAACTTTCAACAAAATGGTCTATTTTCAAACTAAAAAAATCTGCCCGCTTCGCGGGCACATTCTCATCGCGCGCTCCGCGCGCGGCTCGCTTCGCTCGCAAGTTTCAGCGCGCCTAGGGCACGCACCTGTTGGATCTCGCGCTTCGCGCTCGATTAGGTATTCATCTCGCGCTTCGCGCTCGATTATATGTTTATCTCGCGCTTCGCGCTCGATAATGCATTCACCTCGCGCTGCGCGCTCGGACACAGTTGTCGTCTAGGTTTTCACACTTCGTGTGCTCCCTATTGCGCGCTTCGCAGGCTAATACTGTCTTAGTAAGCTTCATCGTTATGACCTGCTTTTGGTTTAATTATGTCAGTTTTACATAAAAATAAGAACTAATTTACTTAAGGTTCTATCGACCTTAAGGAACACATTCTCATCACGACACTCGCGCTTCGCGCTCGATATTTGGTATGATCATCATGTGAACTTCGCGCTTCACGCTCGTTGCTGTTCATCGTATAATAGAAACCCAAAAGTTTGAGCGCGCTTGCTGCGCGCAATTTGGTCGTCGCGCTTCGCAACGACCCTATGTTCAATGTTCTTCAGATAAAAATGTCTAAAGTTGTATTTGATTTAAAATGAAGAAGGTAATTCCTGTACTTCAGCGTATATTTCCGTATCTTTATAAAAAATCCTACAATCAGAAAGATTTTTTTCCAACTATCTGAAAAGGGGA
>CAKNYM010051711.1:156872-176736 GCA_932195095.1 Andricus curvator
CATTTTTCACATAAAACCAATACTTTCTCATTATGATGAGAATGTAAAATATTTATTCTCGATAAAATATATAGGTATTAGTTGAAGAAAGAGGAAGTTTCAACAAAACAGTTCAATCCACAAACAAAACAGATTAATTTCCAAACAAACAGTTTAAATTTTAACCAAACAAGATAAAATTCCTACCAAATAAGATGAATTTTCAATCAAGAAAGATTTTTTATTCAAGAGAAAACAAATTTCAACCGAATTATTGAATTTTTAATCCCAAATGGCAAAGTCTCTACAAAGCGGTTGAATTTTCTACCCGAAAATATGAATTTTTGTCCAAAAAATTGATTTTTAACCAAGTAGTTGAAATTTCTATCTGAATAGTAGAATTTCCAACAAAGAATTTTTTAGCCGAAAAGACGAATTTTCTACAAACAGCTGAATTTTTAACAAAAAAGTTAATTTTCAAACAAAATTGGAATAGTTAAATTTGTAGTTCAAAAATATATTTTCAGTACAAAAAAACAAGAACGAATTTTCAACAAAATAATTAGGTTCTCAACCGCAGAGATGGATCTGCAACTAATAAAATTAAATTTTAACAAAGTAGTTTGACTTTCAACCAAGTAGTTGAATTTTCAATCAAATAGGTTAATTTTCCACCACAAAATATGAATTAAAAAATTTAATACTTGAATTCTCAAGAAAAAACTAACAATTTTCTGATAAAATAGATTAGTTAAATTTTTAGTAAGAAAGATTAATTTTCAACTAAAAAAAAATTTCAACAAAATAGGTGAATCCTCAATCAAATACTAGAATTTTTAACCAAAAGAGAAGAACTCTGAGCTGAAAATATAATAGCCGACTTTTCAATTGAAAATAACTAACTTTCAGGAAAAATAGTTGAATTTTCTTATTACGTTCTACCTATCAACAAAGTTCGAATTTGAGCATGAAAAAGCGAGAAAAAGGGTTATTTTCTTAAAAACAGGGAGAAAGAAATTCTTTAAAAAGGGGAAAATGGGAAAACAGAGAGAGAGAGTATGAAGTCCAGAAGCTTTGCTTGTGAAATAAACTCTCTGGTTTTCATTCGTTAAAACTATTGTTCTCAATCGTACATTATCAGTCAATATGATTTTTCCAAGCGGTTACTTTATTATGTCATATCAATCTACAATATATATTTTTCTAATAATATATTGGTGAAGTCTGCCGTGAACATTCGCCCATTTTTTCCAGCAAAAAGCAATCTAGGGCTTTTCCAAGACACTGAAGGCAAAGAGAGATTCGATAAAGGACGCAATAAAATATAGTGGCACCCACTCAACGACGTCTGTAAGAATTGCTCACGACAATGAACGATAATGTCGTTTCTTCGCCGATTTGTACAGAAAATCGAAAGAGAAATCACAGAGAAAATGGGTCTACAGCATCATTTTTAGTATTATAGTTATAAATTTATCCTGTTATTTAAAATTCCAATTTGGAAATCTTTTATGGACCATTAGAGTGTAAGCGATTGGGGAGTTTCAAATAATGATGATTCACAATACAAGAATTTTAAACTAAAAGTCTGCAATTGAAGCCGCGCCTCGAAGCCACTCTAACCACAAATTCCTACCTTACCGACATTTAGAAGATTCGATAGTTGAAGGGGTTCGTATCCGTGCTCAGTTTCTAGAATATTCTGGATGACGTCACAAAATGATATTGCGCAATCGTAAAAGACGAATTTGCCTGAACGGCTTCCAAGTTATTTATTATCTCAATTAAGAATTTTGCGGAAACACTTTTAAGGTTATATTTTCATTTGTCCTAGTTTTTCTCATAACTATACGTCGCAGTAGAATATGCAAGGACAAATCGGACTATAACCTTGAAAGTGTTTACGCGAAATGCTTAATTGTGATAAGAAATGACCTTGAAGCTGTTTACGCAAATTCGTCTCTTTTTGCATATTTAGATGAATTTTGATCAATACAATAAGTCCCTTTTTGACAAACACATTTTTCAATAAACTTCTTTCTTGAAAAACCTTTTTAGTATGCATTTTTATATATAATTAGATTTTTATAATTAAGTAATTAAAAGTTTTATAATTAAAATTAATTATTTTTATTTTAGAAGTTTTTAAGTTTTATATAGTAAAGTCCTCTAAGTTGTATTATTTGCTTCGGGTCATGTAATTATTGTAATTTACCCGCCACTAATCCCACTTGTAATTTCAAGCATAAGTACGATCTGACAATTCCCTGTAATTGTGTCAACTTCACTGTTTGCGCAACATGCAATTATAACGCCCATGGAATTTACATAATCGATATCAGTTTCACTTCCCTTGCAGAAGAAATAGAATCATTAAATAATTCGTATCCCATTAAAATCTAACATAATATTTGAAAAAATAAAGGTCATAAATTTTTTTACTTTAAACAAAATCAAATATTTTATCCAGTGCACAGTGGGGCAAAAAAAGTTTTTCTGGCCAAATTAGTTTAGGGCTTCGAATTGTGAATTGTTAACTAAATTTCAAAGAGATTTGTATAAGACAATTTTCGAATTTTTTTTAATCAATTTTTTATTTTTTTAAATTTGAGAATAGATTTTTTTACAAACGATTCTATTTTTTCAAAACTTTTTATATTTATTTAAAGCATTATAAAATCAGTAAGGCCACTTCTTACAAATAATATGCAGAAGGTCGAAATACAAAAAGATATTTCATTTTATTAAAAAATTAATGAATGGTGCTTTCAGATGAAAAATGCTGGGCGATTTTATTTTTCCGGGAGATTTCGGTTTTTACAACGGAATTATTTCTGAACTTGGAAAAATCCATTTCTTGTGATGCTTCATGAACGAAGAATAATTTTTCATTTTACAAAAAATTGTATGAACAAACTCAAAATCTTTCCACAATCTTCTTTTTAACAAGTGATTTTTTTACGAAAAAAAAGGATGAAGTGAGAAGGATGCATGAGGAAGGAAGGTATATGAGTTGGTTAAGAAAAACGGCATGGAGAGAGAGAAGACAGCAGGGGAAGAGAGAATAAGAAATACAAGGTTTAATGGGAACTATGTGTGGATTATGCCAAGGGCGAGAGCGGAATATTTGTGTGAGAAAGGAGAGAAAGGAAGTCAGGAGCTTATAGCGAGGATGAGATGTGGGTGCATGGAGGGTTTTAATAGGTTCTGGCTCGCTAGGAAAAAGAGGATGTGTGAACTATGTGGGAAGGGGGAGGCAAGAGTGGAGCACTGGTTGGAGGAGTACGTAGAGGTGGAAAGGAGTGGGATATGCATGGAGGTATTGATGCATGAAAGGGGGGGACAAAAGGACAGTAGCATGGGTGAAGGGAGTCTTGGGTAAGATGGAGAAGAAGAGAAGGAAGGAGGAAGAGGAATGGAGAAGGAAAGATTGTAAATAGAGGAGGAAGTAAATATAAGTAAATGTAAATATTGTAAATAGTACATAAGTATTAGGTATAAGCCGCGGAGGCAGAGTTTGGTAATGCGAGGCAGAGCGAGAAAGTAGGGACATGCGTGCGAGGCGAGGCGAAGCGAGGAAGGTAAGACGATAAGAGCGAGCGGCGTTAGAGATAAGGTGTGGAAGGATGTTAGTTTTAAGGGTTAATTTTAAGAAAATTCTGTGGAATAATCAAAGTGTAAGCAAGTCAATTTTTTAAGGCCAGCAGGCTGAAGAATAAAAGTTTATCTATCTATCTAACAAGTGATTGTTTTTACGAAATCGACTGCCAATGACTCAGAAAGGACCCTATTTATTAGGAGACTTTGTCATGTGATTTTTGCAGGCTTTTTTATTCAATTAAATCAATTTTATAAATTTATATAATTTTTTTTTGTAAACAATATTACCAAAAAATCCGCGATTTTGTCATTTTTAAAGATTGAGCAACTGTTACTTGAAACAATTCGAATTTTACTGTCTACGGAGGCTTTATCTATGGTGCTCGTGCTACTGGATCTAGCGGTTTTTCAATCTATACTCTAATTTTTTTATAAAATTTATTTAAATAAATAACAAATTTTTTCACGTGACAAAGACTGCTAATCCTTTCTGTCCTTTCTGTTCTGAACTTCTTTATTTTAAACAATTATTGTTTGTGAATAAATAATCATGAGGGTAGAATTTATACAAGATACTTAAAGTTTATTTGGTTAAAAATAACATGATTATAAAATGTAATTAGTTTCATCAAATTTCATTAATTTATTATTAATTATAAATTTATTTATTTCTTATCAAATTTCCATCTTTTACAGATAATTAACATTATAAATTTGTATATCTTTACATTAAGTATGACTATCATTGTTTTAATAACTGCTCGATTTCTCCAAGAATGAATTGTGAACAAAACAGAGTCTTGTATCGAAGAAAATTTTATGCAACTTTACACTTATTTCCGCTTTAGAATGATGGAAACAGTCTGAAGTTTCAAAGTTTACTTGTACTTCATTTCCTAGTTTATGAAGGAAATCTTTAGACTCCTTAGTTTATAGACTTTACTGCAAGAGTTTGCATTTCTGTAACAATGCTAGTCACGAGGCGTGAATTTTCTGAACGGCTTCCTTCGTCTTTGAAAGTACGTGATGGAAACTCAGTCGTATTTTTTTAAACTTCCAGAATTTACCTATCGGAAATTCTTTCACTCGCGTGAAGACCTTTGTAGCTGATAGAAAAAAAGTAATTTCAAATCGAAATACTAGAAAAAACATTTTCTTCTTGAGAAAATAATATTTCCAATTTCATTTTCTGAAAGGAAATAGCTCGGAACATCAGGAAGAACAAATTTTTATTCTAGTGCTTTGATTGAAAATTTTTTAAAAAATTTAAAGAAATGTTCAAAATTCAACCATTTTTGCACTGAATCGTTCAGAATTGAAAATTTTGTTATTCGATGCGTTTAACATAAAAGGATTTTAAAATTGGCACCCTAGACGTTTTTTAAATGTAACATCCTAAATCGAATCGTTCAAATTTTTTAGGTTTTTAAAAATTCAGAAATTGAAGTGAAAAAAGATAACTAAGAATTGAAATATTAAAATTGTTGCGTTCAAAATGTCATAATCTGAAATTTGAAGTGTTATGGAATAAAGTAATTCTAAAATTAAACTATCTGCACATTTTTTTAAATATTTTAATCTCATCAAAAAATAAATGATGCATAAAAGTCCGCCAAGTAAAAACTTATCAGTACAATCAAAAATTAAACATAGTTTCTAAAATCAAAGTTTGCCAAGTAATTCTCAGAAATACCTAAATTCCTGAATTTTCTTGAATTGATAAAATTAAAGAAATTTTTTAGAATGTATTAAGAGAAGAAAAAATTAAATCTTGGCAAGATTATCTTTTTTTATTATAAATTATATTCTCTTCAATTTTTGTATTCCCCTTTCAATAGATTCTAAAAATTTCTGTCAATATCATTTATTATATTGAAATTGAAATCTTTGATTGAATCGATAGAATGGTGTAGGCTCCAGGAATAATAAATTATTGAAAACTCTAATTTTTTGCATTAAAAGTGTAATATCTTTAGAAAAAATTATAATGAATCAAAATTTCCTGAAAAACAGCCCTGGATATTCATCTTGTCAATTTATGCTCTCATTTTTAGATGAATCGGTTGAATATTGTAGGCTACAAATCGACTGAACTAAAAATACGTCTTAAGTGTTCTGAATCTGCTATGTTCAATTTCTGAAGAATAGCGAATGGGTATGCACAGAAGTTATTTTTTTGCGATTTTTAATCCAACTAAAAATGTTTTATACAAATCGGTGGAAAAATTTTCGCGTTTTTTCACTTGGCTAAAATTCACTACCGCAAATATTGATTAAAACAATTAAAAATATTATTGTCAACTTTTGAGTTTAACAGTTTTGATACTGAAACTATTCGAGTTTTATAGTTTTAAAATTAAAAACTGACCAATTTTTAATTGAAAGGAAAATTGAACGATTTGAATTTGAAAACAAATCGTGAAATATCAAATTGAAGAATGAAACAATTCAATATGTAAAAAGAAAAACTTTACTTATTTTTTAAACATTGAATGGTTGATTTTTTTTCCTAAAATGAATCCCTCATAAGTTCGTTAGTAATGCAAGAAAAACCGTTTGTCGTTCAATAGGACTGATTTGCCGATGTGAGGCATGCTTCACGTATCTTTGAACAATTTAAATTAAATTGTCTAGTTTTAATTAAATAGAACTGCTAAAGATTCCAATGCGACAGTCTGAGCTTTTCAGTTGAAAAACGCTGTTTTTTAATGGTAAGTTCGAAGGAGAATGAAAAGGGGTGGATTGGATAACAAAACAAAATTCTGTCCTGGCAGATTTTTAAAACATCGTATTTAATTAAAGATTTTTTTTTCGAGGCCATCAAGAGGAAACTAAATAATTGAAAAACTGCTGGAATTGTTATTTAATTGAGGTCGTGCTTAATCAATCAATGCTACGTAGTACGTACATGCACGTTTCTTCATTAAAGTTACATCACACCCTAGATAGTATAATCAATCTTTTCTTATTCTGTGCTCAGTCTTCTTATACCCTTTTTGTTAAATATTGGATGAGGCAGTTTAAAGATTTAAAAATTAGATCAAATGTAGGGTACTGTGCAAAATGAGGGATTTTTTTTAAATTTTGAACCACGTACCCCCTTTTTTAGGGTCCGTAAGTTTCGACCTCCACGCTATCTCATGTAATTTTTTAGAAGTAAATTTTTCCAGCGAATTTATTTCTCATGAATGAACAAAGTAGTTCAGCTTTCAACCAAGTAATTGAATTTTGAACCAAAAAAGACAAATTCTCAACAAAATAAATGGATTTTAAATTCTGCATTGCAAAAAATAAATTTTTGATTGAAATTTTTCGGACTTTTCTTGTAGTTTTTCACCATTGTCGTAACGCTAGGCTAGGCCTAGGCTGGCCTAAAACCAATTTTCAACAAATAAGTTTAATTTACAACTAAAGAGATGAATTCTCAACTAAAATTATAAACCTTTAATCAAAAAAATTTAATTTTCAACAATATACTTAAATTCTTAACTATAACAGATTAATTTTCAACCAAAAAGTTGTATTTTTAACAACAAAATTTATTTTCTGCCAAAAATATGAATTTTTAAAGAAATAGTTAGATTTTAACCGAGAGAATTAAGTGCCTGACAAAAAAGATAGATTTTCAACAAATGGACGAATTTTTCAACGAAATAGATGAAATCTCCACTAAAAAATTTAACTTTCAACTGAAATATATAAATGTTTAACCAACAAATAATAATTTTCAATTAAAAAAATTAAATTTCAACCAACAAACAAGGAAATGATCAACAAAACATTTAAATTTTCAACCAAACAAATTAATTTTTAACTGAAATAATGAATCTTCAATTGAAAAAATAAGTTTTTTTACAAAGTAATTCAAGATTCGACCGAATAGTAGAGTTTCTACCAAATTGTTGAATATTTGAGCCAAAAATAAGAATTTTCTATCAGTTAAATTTTAAACTGGAAAATGTAAATCTAAAACAAAATTTAATTTTAACCGAAGCAGATTAACTTTTTCAGTTTTAACAAAAAAATATGAAATTTCTACAAGAAGAGATGAATTTTCAAACAAAAAAGGTGTTTTTGAAACAATAATGTGGAATTTTCAATAAAGCAATTTTTTGAAGCAAATAATACAATTTTCAACCGAAAAAGATGAATTCTTAACCAGATATTTATTAGTAAACTTTTCGATTAAAAGGAATGAAATTCCGATAAAAAAAGTTCAATTTTCCTATTGGATTCTATTAATTCATTTCACATTTAATACTTTGTTTCCAACATTTTTTAAATATCACATTATGTTATAAAACTGGAAATTTTGCTTGAAAATCAAGGGACAAACTGTGCTATATTTCAATCTTGCGGTATCTTACATTGAGGGGGGGGGGGGGGCCATAAAAACACTTTACATAATTCGTGAATGAAACCTTACTTGTTTATTTATTTGTTATTATTATTTATGGAATTTATGACTATTACAGTTAATACTTAGAGTAACATAAAATTTTGTTTTGAATTTTATTAAAATTTTGTTCGTAAAAAAATCGTTAAATAACCCCCCAACAAACTCACCCAAAATACTTTACATAATTTATGCACGACCTCTAAAGAGATTATTGATTTGTGGTCTCTGTGAGAGATTCTGAATGTTTTTATTAAGCTGTTCCACATTATATTAGACATTATTTTATATATATGATGACAATATTTTATTCTATACGAAAAAGAAATCTGAATATTTAATTTATTATCATGAAACCAAAATCAAATTTCAACTAGAATGTTCAGAGAAATAATATGTTTGAAATACCGTTATCATTTATATAACTTTATATTATTGGAAGGACTCAGGGTACCCGAATTTGTAGAACGCGTGTTTGCGAAATATGATCATTCAATTTTGAAGTTTATAACAAGCTTTGTGGTTACGTTTCGGTAACACGAAAGCTTGCAAACCCAGTAATTCTACCTCATTTGAGTTAAGTGTCGTCCGACTCGGACTGCCCCAACTTCTTGTTTTCATTTGACAATGACCAAACAAATATTTGGTCATGAAATTGTTTTTTAAATTACGACAAAGAATATATTGCATTTTTACATTATTGGCGAGAAAAAATATGTGCACTATATGCAAATTTATCTTTTATTAAAATATAAGATTTTATTCTAGCAGGAATTAGAAGCAAAGAAAAAAATAATTAAGTTAATGTGGGATTTTATATATAAAAATGAGATATTCTATTAAAAAATGTTTTGGAATGTTTGAAAAAAAAATTCTCAAATATGAATGTTTGTTAAGATCAAAAATCAGGTTTTTAATTCTGAAGCTTACAAATTAACGAAATTTCAAATGTAAATCATCAAAATTACAGAATTTTTAATTGTCAAACTTGAAATTTGCATAATTTTCAATTGTCCATTTTGAAAAATAAAAAACCTTCAATTTTAAAGATTTAAAATTGAAAGTTCTACAATTTTGAAGATTCACAATTTAAATCTCTTGAATTTTAGAGATGCATGAATAAAAATTCCTAAATTTTGATGAATTGGCGAATCAAAAGACAAGTTACAATTTCGAATCTTTCAAAATGAAGAAATTTCTATTGCCGATCATCAAAATTACAGAAATTTTTGATTGTAAGTTGTCAAAATTAAAAACTCTTTTAAAGTTCTGCCATTTTTAAAAGTTGCATTAGAAAATTCAATAGTTCAATTTTGAAGATTTTAAATTGAAAATTCTTGAATTTTCACAATTAGCAATTCAAAATTCTTCAATTTTAAAGATTTACGATTGACAATTTTTAAATTTTGAAAATTTACGACTGAAAATTATTACATTTGGAAGAAGTATAATTTGGATGATTTTGGAAATTGAAAATAAAATTTTCGATCCTAAATCTTCCAATGTAAAGAAATTGATAATGATAATCATCAAAATTACAGAATATTTAATTGTACAACTTAAAACTTGCACGATTTTTAATTCTGAATTTTTTGAATTGAAAATTCTACCATTTTAAAGATTACAAATTCAAAGTTCTACAATTCTGAAGATTAAAAATTGAAAATTTTAGAATTTTCTAAAGAATAAAATAAAAAATGATTCAATTTCCAAGTCTGTATTACAAAGGTATGTGATCATAAACGTTTGTTTTGGAATTGTTAAATTTTTAAGATTTGCAATTGGAAGCTCTTCAATTTGAACAACTTGCAATGTATAATTCTTCAATTTTTAAGATTTCCAACGAAAAATTTATTAATTTGGAATGTTTGTAGTTGAAAATAATGCAAGATTGAACTTTTTTGGAATATGTTGTTCAATTTTGAAGATTTATGATTTAAAATTCTTCAATTTTAAAGAATAATGAATAAAAATTTTTAAATATCGATGATTTTGGAAATTAAAAATCTAAGTTTGAATTCTAAATCTTTCAAATTGAAGAAATTTTAAATGTAAATCATCAAAATTATAGAATTTTTATTTGTAAAACTTGAGCCTTGCCAAATTAAAAATGTTAAATTTTCAAAATAAGAAATTCTTCAATACTAAAGATTCATGATTTACAGATCGACAATTTTGAAGATTTTCAATTGAAAATTTTAAAATTTTTCAAATATAGAATTGAAAATCCTCAATTTTGAAGAGTAATTGCCATTGAAAACTCTTAAATTGTGAAAACATAGAATTGAAAATTATTCAATTTTCGAAATTTATATTGAATTTATATTTATTTTATATTAGTTCAATTTTGAAGATTTAAAATTGAAAACTCCACAATTTCGAATATTTGCAATTGAACAGTCTCCAATATTTAGCGTGTATAATAGAAAATGATCTAATTTTAAATTCTGATTTTGGAATAGTTTAATTTTAAAGATTTAAAATTGAAATTTATTCAACTTTATAGATTAAAAATTTCAAATTCTTCAGTGGTGAACAATAAAATTAACAGCATTGATAAATTTTTTTGAAAATTCCTATAATTTTTTACATATTTCCCTTTGTGAAAAAGGAATTTTGCAGGAAATTCAATTTACTTGAATCAGCGGCTGGGAATGTAACAAGTTACAATTTTCACGAAGTAACTGTAGCTGTAATTAGTTCATTTTTTAAAGTAACTGCAGAACGAAAAAAAAATCTGTTTTTTTTTTAATTATTTAAGTTTTCAGTTTTATCATGGAAAATTCTTCAATTTTCATGATTTCCATTTAAATTTTAACACTGCATCTAATTTTATCTAATTCTGAAGTCAGATCAAAATGACGTATACTAATAAACTTTCGAATTGGATGGTAGAAAAAAATCAAGAGACAAAATCACGCGATAAGTCAGCAGATACATAGTATTTACAATTTCTCTTTAGATATAAATACTGAAACAAAAATGAAATTAGCATGTTGATTAAATATTTCTCGGTTCTATGAAATTATTGTTCAGTAATGAAAGGTGTTCAAGCCTAGGGAAGTTGTTGTAACTTTATGTCTACTTCTAATTACTTAATTTGCATTACAAATGCAATTTAAGGCTTACGCAGAAATACTAATTTAATGGAGACATGAATATATAAGAAAATTAAAAATATCAACTTTGTGCCAAATGGAATTCCATTGAAAATTAGTAAATTATAAAACAAGTTTCATTTTGCACTAAAACAATTGTCAAAGGTAAATTATAAAAAATTCTGTTATCTTAAATGATTAATTATTAATTCTTTTGTTCTGTTATTCAGGTGATGATATACACTAGGTTTTCTCAGTAAAAGTGCCCTATTTTAAGAAAGTAAGAAGAATTTCATAGAAATTAGACTTATTTAAAATAGAGTCTGCTGGTCAAAGTCAAAAGCAAAGAATAGTTGAGGCTGAATTGACAATCTTTTGTCCCTTGAAGGATTACGACTTTTTATCGAGGAACTTCATTGAATAAGACTGAAGCAGAAAAGAAAGAAAAGTTATCTAAGGGAGAAATTTCTTTTGTTCTTTGTCGGTTCAAAGAAGGAATTTTCTTCATTTTAAGGATTCGTATTTGAGGAAGAGAATGTAACATCTTCCTTAAGATTCATTATAAAAATAAGGAATAAAGAGAGGCAGTCTCAAAAGATCTATATATTTTTCTATTCTTTCATAGAAGAGAAAAAAACTTTAAGTTTTAGTTTTCAAAATTTAAGAATTAGAATGTGAATAATTTTTGAACTAGATAAATCTGAATATTCAAATGTTTTGAAAATTTGACAATTGAACAATCTTTATTTGAAAGCGATCCAGATTATACAACTATTATATTTCAAAAGTTTAAATTCGAACATCGTAAGTAACTTCAATAATTTATAATGTTGAGCGTATCAAAATTTGAAAAAGTAGGTACAGAAATTATCGGAATCAAACAACTGAAAATTTATAAAGTTTAGTTCAAAGTTCCACAATAAAGTATGGGCTCGATTCCTGCTGCCTGCATTTTTGCTAATTTTTTTTCATTAAAATTTTTTTATTGCAATTCACTATTAAATTCATTAGTTAGATTAAGGATGGAATATAAGCATATGTGCAGGGAGCCAAGGCCCTCAAACCCGTAGAAGGGAGAGATTAAATATACATACATATATACTATTAAATTTATTAAAATCACGCCAAAATATTTATTTTTCACCATTTTTTCTTCATTCAACTGAACATTTTCATTTTATTATTATTATTTTTATATGAGATGAAAATAAAATACATAAAAATATTATAATGAGAATAAAATAAATATTTAGATATAAAGAAATATTGAAATAAAATCATGTCAAAATAGAATATAAATAAAAGACATTTTCTATTAAGCAAGAATGTCGCGAAACTGACTTATGCTTGAAATATTCGCTACCAATTTTTTCATATGACAAAAAATGGTTGAGCATAAATATTTTGGCTTGATTTGAAGAAATGTAATAATCAATAAGAATAAAAAAATTGAATGAAAAAATGGACAAAAAATCGTGGTCCACGTAATGTGCCTGGATATTGGTTTGTTTGAATCTTGTAGATTGACAGTGATCTTTTAAACTTTAGTAAAGTGATTCATTTGAAAAATAAAATAATTGAAAATAGAAAATCTGTGTGAAAACGTTAATAATAAAAAATCAATTAAGAGCAATGGATCTGCGATAGATGCGCGTTTTCGCGACAGGTTACGCAAGTATCGATACTTGCCACCCGCTTTGTCACATTTGGCTCGACAATCAATTTCCTCTCGCGAAAATGAAAACGTCACTCACATACTATTTTTCATATACACACGCTGCAAAAATGAATTTTGCTGTGTCGACTGGACGAGTATACAATATTATTTATTTTTAATATATATGCCTGCGCACCCACGTAATAAATATTCTTCCATCCGATTACACTAGGTAACAAGATTTTGTTTATCATCAGTTGATGGAAAATTTCAGTATGTTTTTCCGTAGAATATGAACCTGAAGGCGAAAATGTTCTATCTTTTCGTGTTTTTTAGAAAACTAGGTTTGAAAAGTGGAAAAGTCAATTTTTTTGCTGTTTCTGACAAACCGGATGTTTCAAAGGTTTCTAATAGGGCTAAAATCAGAGACTGGTGCATGTACTATGAACCCATGTTTTATAAAATGGCCTTATGTATTTTATGAAGTTTTTCTAGTGCATATAATGTCTATAATCATTATTTAAAGAAATTTTGATTCATTATTAATGTACAAGTAATTCTGTTGAAATCTATAGAAATCCCTTGAAATATTTGAACCCCTTTTAAATTTCTTTGAAATCTTTGAAATAGTTACAAATTTGTAGAAATCATTTAAAATCCCTTGTAGCTGTTGAAAATTATTTTGAATCTATTAAAATAACCTGAATTCTTCAAAATATTTTGAAAGTGTTTCAATTCCTTTATATGCCTTGAAATCGTGAAAATCCTTAGAAGTAAAAATTACTTTATTCCCTAGAGTTCTCTAGTTTATTCCGATTTCTGAAAATACGTTGAAAGCTTTAGAAATTTCAAAAATCCATTGAGATAGGCGCAACTGATTTGAAATTCTTTTAATATAAATAAAATTAATCTTAGTTATTAAGGAGCCCTAAGAAAACTGTTCAAATCCCTGGAAATCTTTGAAATCTTTTTGAATTTTAAAAATATTTTGAGAGTTTGTTGATTCCATAAAATCCTTCAAATATTTGTGAAATTTCTGGAAATAATCATAATCTCTCGAAATTCCATTTCATTTAATTTATTTTCCACAGTCCTCCATAGAAATGCCTAAACATGTTTGAAAATCCTAAAAAATGGTTTGAAATCCCTGGAAGCTTTTGAAATCTTTTAAAATTTGTTGGAATCTGTTAAAATAGCCTGAAAACTCTAAAATCTTTTAAAATCTCTTGAATCTTGCAAAAATTTTGTTCAGCGCTGAAAACAAACCCTTCAATTCCCTGGAAGTTTTTTAAATCCTTGGCGACTGAACAAAATCTTTTTAATCTTGTGAAATGTTTTGGAATGCCTTTGAATTCTTTGGCATGGTTGGAATTTCTAGGAATTCTCTGATATTTTATTTATTTTAAAAAGTTCGCTAGAAATTCCTTAAAATCAAGCTTAAAATCTTTGAAAATCATACAGAATTTCTGTAGAATTTGTTTAAATATCTCAGAATTTGGAAAATATTCGAAAATTTCGTATATATACTGTCCTATAAAATCCTTTCAATCTTGTAAAATGATGTGAAATACCTTGAAATCTTTCAAAATACTAAAAGATTCTTTGAGAATTTGTAAATCTCTTGGAATTCATTACAATTTTTTTAACATAAAAATGTATAATCGTCAAAATTCATTAAAATAAGGGGTCCATACCATCTTACATGCGGCAAGTCTCTCTGCGGCAAGTCACACCTGCGGCATTTCACACCTGCCGCATGCCACACCTGCGGGATGTCACACCTGCGGCATGTCTCATCTGTGGCATGTCACAACTGCGGCATATCTACCTAGCAGCTTCTCTCCCGCGCGGCATTTCTAACAGTGACATTGACATTTTTGCGGCATCTCTCACCAGTGGCAAGTCTCCCAGTGGCATTGCTCCCCACCAAAAAAAATTTTCAGTCTAAATAAAAATGGCAAAACTGCGGCAAGACTTATAGGACTAATTGTCACATCTGCGGCTTCTCTCAACAGCGGCAAGTCTCCTCAGCGGCATCTATCGCCCAGTAAAATTGCCTAAGTAGTTCTAAAGATGGCAAAACTGCGGCAAATCTACCAGCGGCATCTCTCGCCCAAGAAAATTTTCTAAGTAGTTTTAAAGATGGCAAAACTGCGGCAAGTTTCCCCAGCAGCACCTCTCGCCCCAGAAAAGTAGTTAGAACATTTTCTTGGGCGAGAGATGCCGCTTCGGACACTTGCCACAGTTTTTCCATCTTTAGAAATAATTAGAAAATTTTCTTTACCGAGAGATGCAGCTGGGGAGACTTGCCGCAGTTTTTCCATCTTTAGAACTACTTAGCAAATTTTCTTGGGCGAGAGATGCCGCTGGGGAGACTTGCCGCTGGTAAGAGATGCCGCAGATGTGACCATTCATCCTGGGAGACTTGCCGCAGATATGAAAATTAGTCCTGTGAGACTTGCCGCAGTTTTGTCACTTTGATGTGAGCTTAAAAAATTTTCCCGGATGAGAGATGCTGCTGTGGAGACTTGTCACATATGTGACAATTAGTCCTGGGAGACTTGAAGTAGTTTTTACACTTTGATGTGGACTTGAAAATTTTTCCCTGATGAGAGATGCCACTGGGAGACTTGCCACTGGTGAGAGATGCCGCAAAAATGTCAATTCCACTGTGAGAAATGCCGCGCGGGAGAGAAGCCGCTAGATAGAGATGCAGCAGTTGTGACATGCCGCAGATGAGACATGCCGCAGATGTGACATGCCGCAGGTGTGACTTGCCGCAGGTGTGACTTGCCGAAGAGAAACTTGCCACATGTGAGATGATATGGAGCCAAAATAAGTAGAAATTATTTGAAATCCCTTGAGTATAAATTAAATGAAACTAATTCATTAAAGTTTTCTAGAATAAAAAACAACTCAAAACCCTAGAAATCTTTTAAAACGTTGGACATTAAATTAAGTCTTTGAAATCCCTGAAATATAAATTAAATTAAACTTGTGCCTTAAATTTCTCTTTAAAAACCTGCTCAAATCACTATGAATCTTTTAAATCCTTGGAGATGCAATAAAATCCTCTAAATCTTGTGAAATTCCTTTGGATATCCTAAAATGTTTTAAATGATTGGAATCGCGAGTAAATCCTCGAAATATTATTTCGTTTCACTTGTATTCAAAACTTGTCTAGAAATCCTTAAAAATCGAGCTTAAAATGCTTGGAAATCCAACAAGATTTATAAAAAACTTCGGAAATTCTTTGGAATCTGTGAATATTATATAAAATAGCTTGAAATCGTCTAAGATCCCGTAAATCTTTTGGAATACTTGAAGGGCCTATAGAATCCCTTAAATTTTTTGAAATTATTTGAAATAGCTTGAAGTCTTTGGAAATGCTATAAAATTCTTAGACTTCGCTTGAAAGTCTTTGGAACCCTTCTGAATACCCTAAAATATTTAAAATCCTTTAAAATTGTGTAAGTTCCTTCAGATCCCTCGAAAATTGGTTGGAAACCCCGGAGTACCCTCACGTATAAGTGGAGAGGCCAGGCCTTCATGACCTCTATGCGGGCGATCCACGACTTGTCCTAATACGTGTTTCAAGACGAGATATTAGGTACAGTTGGATAGTCCACGAATCGTCCTCACACCTGTTTTGGAACGAGATTGTAGAGTCGGGTAGTCCACGACTCGTCCTCAAACCTGTTTCAAGACGAGATTATAGGTCCGGTCGTGCAGTCCACGACTCGTCCTCACACCTGTTTCGGGACGAGATCGTAGGTACAGTCGGACAGTCCACGACTCGTCCTTACACTTGTTTTAAAACGAGATTGTAGAGTCGGGTAGTCCACGAGTGGTCCTCACACTTTTTTCGGGACGAGATGGTAGGTATAGTCGGTTAGTCCACGAATCGTCCTCACACCTGTTTTGAAACGAGATTGTAGAGTCGGGTAGTCCACGAGTGGTCCTCACACTTGTTTCGGGACGAGATGGTAGGTATAGTCGGTTAGTCCACGAATCGTCCTCACATCTGTTTTGAAACGAGATTGTAGAGTCGGGTAGTCCACGACTCGTTCTCAAACCTGTTTCGAGACGAGATTATAGGTGCAGGCGTGAAGTCCACGACTTGTCCTCACACCTGTTTTGAAACGAGATTGTAGAGTCGGATTGTTCACGACTCGTTGTCACACCTGTTTTAAAACGAGATTGTAGATTCGGGTAGTCCACGAGTCGTCCTCACACTTGTTTCGGGACAAAATGGTAGGTATGGTCGGTTAGTCCACGACTCGTCCGCACACCTGCTTTCGGACGTTCGACGAGAATAATGACACCGCTTCAGCATGATGCCATTTCTCAAGTAGATTAGCTCGGAGAACGAAACCGAGCCATTGTCCCGAAAAGCCAGGATTTTCATCGCAGCAAAATCGAGACCATTTGCATCAAGTCCAATCTCGTTTCGTGGATGCATCGCAACTTGGTTACTTCATCCATGAAATATTACCTCCTCGTTATGCTAACGCTGAGGAGGAATTGGAGTCTGGTTACCGGATTCAATTCCGATTCGAACATATAGCTTCCCTCGAGAGAGTACTGTTTCTCGTGTCACGAAATTATGGAGGAAAATTTATATTGTCTGATAAAAAGAGATGCAATAATTGGAAAACGATCAGTTAGAGATTCCTATCTAAAATCAGTGGTGTAACGATCTGTTTCAAAAATCTTGCAATCACGGTTGAAAACATAATTAGCTTTTCATTACTTCAATGAGTTTTGTATCGTAAATTTGAAATTTTTCAAATTGAATCTGCAAGTGATACCTTTTAATAAAGCAAGTCATAAAAAACCGTATACGAATTGCGACATTAATGCTTTTCGAATACTCGTTCACCGTGAAATTAAAACTTTTAAATTATCTAATAAATCATACAATTTCGAAGAAGACTTTATACTTTCTAATCACTTCAGGTTGATTCATTTTTTTCACAGGACATAAACATTTTTAAACAAAAATCATCATCAAGATTCCCAGTTTTCAACAATTTTAGATTAGGTTAAAGTTTTGCACGGAAATGGGTATTTTCAATACAAAATTATTGGATTTCAAAGAAAAAGAATGAAAAATTATTAGGTTTAGAAGGTTTATATTAATTTTTGAACAAGTTCAGGTTACGTTAGGGATTTATACCAAAAATTGGTATTCCAAAACAAAAATCATTACATTCAAACACAATATGCAATTTTTCAACAGTTTCAGATTTATATTGTTTTTCACACGAAATCGGTTATTTCAAATAAATTGCATTCCAGATACAAATCCAATAAGCTTGAAATAATTCGGATTGTGTCAGTGTTTTTTGTCGGAAATTGACATTTTTATTACAAAATCATTAGATTTCAGAGAAGATTCAGAATTTTTGAACAATTTTAGGTTCCGTTGGTGTTTCACATCAAAAAATAGTATTTTTCGGAAAAATTATTATAATTTGAACAAGATTTAGAATCTTTTAACAAATTTGGAATATATTTGTTTTCTTCGTCGCAAATTAGTATTTTTGATTAAAAAATATTATATTTCACACATTCAAAAAAGATTTGTAGCTTCCAACAATTTTGGGATAAATTCGTGTTATATGCCGATAAATCGGTATTTCAAGTAAAAATCATTATATTTAAAAGTTTATAATTTTTCTTCAATTTGAGCTAAGGCTAGCGATTCTTACCGAAAATTTCTGTATATAGTTCAAAGAAAATTTTCAATTTGGAACAATTTTTTTTTATTTTAGTGTTTTTTGTCGAAAATTGGTAGTTTTAATTTGCAAAAACGTAAGATTCTTCAGAATCAGATTATCAATTACAGTTATTAAACTCATCTTTTGTACTTGTTGGCGTTTTATACGGGAAATCAGTACTTTTAATAAAAAATGATTGGATTTCAAAGAAGATAAATAATTTTTGAACAATTTTAAGGTAAGCTTTGGGGTTTTACAGAAATGGGTATACATTTCAAAGAAGATTTACAATTAAGCAACAATTTTAGGTTTTGTTTCCTGGAAATTGGTTATTTTGAACAGAAACGTTAGGTTCACAAGAGGTTTTATAATCCTAAATATTTTTTTGTTATGTTATTTTATTGCTTTTTGTGTAAAATTGCTACTGTTAATGAAAAATCATTATATTTCAAAGAATATTCACAATATTTCAACAATAATAGGGTATGTTAGCGTTTTCCCCCGAAATTGGTTATTCTGAACAGAAATAATTTGATTTTAAAAATTAAACATAAAATTTGGAAGAATGTTCAGTTATTTGAGTGTTTTTCGTCAGAAATTGATATTTTTTAACAAAAATGCAATGGCTTGATTCTCTACACATTGTACAAAAATATTATATACTAAACCGGAAGTCAAGATATCAATTTTCATCAATTATACAAATTTTGTTCTTGATTCTCTATTATTTTAGATAATAGACAGTAGGTTCTATAAATTGCAAAAATGTTGTTTTATTATCAGTTTGATATTTTAATAAGAAAATTGCGTCCGACAAAAAGAATTTTTGTTTCTTTTCTTATAACAATAAAAATGTAACACAGATTATTATCAGGTTTATAATTTAAATGTCACCTTTGAATGCTTGAACTGAATTGGTATTCAAAACAAGATTGTTCAATTTTGAATGTGAAATGCATAACGCTAAAAATCGTTCATCTTTGCAGCCTTGATTAAAATTTTTTTTTCTCAAAGATTCCCAATTATTGAATCTAAGAACTGAATAATATCAGATCTCTTAACATTTTTTTTTCGAACATGCAATTAATAATGATTTGATTCCTCTTAGGAAAAAAATTGAGCAAGTAAGAAACTTTTCTTCGAGAATTGCAATTTAGATTGTCGTGATAAAAGCACACGCAAGCGAATAGCACTGTAGAGCTTTTTTCGTTGCAAGGTGTTTCCTTATTCGTGGTATTTACCTGCGTACTTTCCTTTGAGTAGACACGAAAGTCGTAATTTTATTTTCTGCCAGAGAGAAAAATGTATCACTGAGAGTGCTCCACGTAGAAGTTTCATTAATTTTATCATGCTCATTAAAGCTGATGTCCAGATTCTGAACTTTATGAGGAATTTAGTCGTAGTATTTAGA
>CAKNYM010051711.1:176746-191093 GCA_932195095.1 Andricus curvator
TTCTATTGAACACTTTTTATTATTATTAGATTTTGTGCACGTTAACAGCTGATATGATTAGAAATATTTTTTTAGGTGCCTTCTTTACGCCGAAAGATTATGAGCGAAATAAATGAACATTTTCTCTCTGTGAAGTAAGAATATTTTGATGTAATTTGAAAACTGAATTTCAAATCTTAAATGTTACTCTATAAATCTGACTTATCATCTACGTCGCACAAATTCTCCAAATGAAAAATTAATTTAAAAACATCTGCAAGAATTGTAAAATGTACAAATTGGTTTGTGAGCAAAAGGAGCGAGAGGATAAAAGAAAAGAGAGAGGGAGAGCCCAAATTTTTCTAAAAAGTTTTAAAAAGTCCTTGGAAACACCTAACGACAACAACAAAATTTCGCGTGCTGGGAATGGTTAAACTGCGATACGCCATCTAGTGCCAAAAATCAGAACTGAAAAGATTAGGTCGAATTTTAAAGATGCAATTTAGTTTGTGCATAACTGTGTTTTTACATTTTCTTGTGGAATTCATTGTGAATTTCAACACAATATAAGCTTGCTTAAACTTATTTTGAAGCAAACATGAACTCAAAGTGAATTTTCATTCATTTATACACGAAAGATTTTTCGCTGACTGTTCCGCTTACGCCCTTTTGGAATTCCAAATTTTATTGCTCATGTCCTTTTGATGAGCCGAATTTTGGCTCATCAAATGATGTTAGTCAACTAAATAAAAGCTTGGACTAAAAATGCGAAAATATTATGAAAATCTGTACCTCATGAAGCCGATATAAAATGCAATTCGAAGTTTCGTAACATATTCCCATGAAAACACGATTTTCCGCAGACGCGTTTCACTTTTTCAGACATATGTCGATCGGAATTCATTAAAGCGGAAACAGGAAAATTGCGTGAGTGGTTAGTAGCGTGGAATTCGCAATTTAGCACAAAATACGGGTTCTGAAAATTGTGGTTCCAATCGGAACCAAAGTGTACTATTAACCATTACGTGGCTAAGAATGTGAATGTGTGCAAGCTCGTATACTAGTATTCCATAAAGCGTGTGAGCGCAGCGTTGAGAGAAAGGGATGAATGCAATTGTGATGATGTAGAGAAAGGGAATACAATTGCATACTGTTTTGCTGAAGAGATGGAACAAAATCGACCACGTCACAGGAAATTAGTAAAATAGCGCACCGCGATGTGTTTTCGAATATTCATACAATTCTCGAATTTAATTCCATGCGAGTAATTTGATTTCTTTTAATCAGTTCAAAAATGATAATGCGATTTCACGGTTTAAGGTACTTTTCAATTATATTATAGTATCCGATGATATAGATGGAATATTTTCAATGAAGCGAACAACATTATTTCAATACAATTCATTTGAAGCATTTATATGAAATTATTTCAAGAGCAGATTAACATTGAAGAGAATTTATGATTTTATTCAAAACGTTATTTCAAAAAGCGGAAATGCGTTTGAAATGTGTTTTCATGTGAAAATATATTCATTGAAAATATAATTTATGTTGGAAAATGAATAATTGTGAATTGGGCATTCTGAGGAAAAAACCCAAATTGTAAATTCAATTATTTTTCAACTCGTTTTAACGATGAACTGAAGATGTGAAAAATAATTTGTTATGGAAATTATGAAATAAGCGATAGATTTTATTAGCACGTTCTTAACACGTCAATAATAGAGGGAACTTTGTTATGGATAATCAGAAGTGATCGCAACAAAGTAGAAAATGAGATTTTATTTTGTTTTTAAACAAAACTTAATGAGAAAACATTCCCTTACTTAAAAAAAGAAGACTTTTTTCATGCAAAAATTTTTTCATTTTCATAAAACATGTCTTCCCCTGCGAGAAAGCAATTTAAAAAATGTAAGGATGGCAATCTTACAAATTTTTAAAAGTAAGATTTTGAGACTAAATATTTTTTTTTTAACTTAAACTGAAATCTATAGAAATTTAATGATTCTATTTTAAATTAAAGATGAAAATTCCATTTATGTGGTGTTAAGTATAATTAAAAACGAACAACTAGACACACAAAAATACGCATCGAAAATAAATATTCCATTGTTAATGAAAGCATTAAAAAATGATCAATTCTAATTTCATCCATAATAATAATCATCCTATAATAATTCCTTCTTTCAAATAATTTTCTTAATTATAAATAGAGTTTCTAGATACACCAAAGCAATCTCAAATTAAATTGAAAACGTGAAAATGCAGAAGCCAGAATTCGCATGTTTTCAGTCTTTTTACGCTGGGTATTACTCCATTAAGCCATTTCCCTTTCGGGGTAGGCGTGACTTGCTCGGTTGGAGAATAGTAGTGTATAGGTTGAATAGGTATATAGGTGTAAGGTTGTAAGGTATGTAGGCATGTAGGTATATAGGTATAAGGTAGATAGGTATATGGATGTTAGGTATAAATATTTCAGATTGATCTGGAATTCTCGTGTTATTTATTTAAATGACACGTTTATTCCGCAACACTGCTCCGACCCAGGTTGCTGATCAATCTCTCTAGCGATCACCCCAAGTGAATAGCCTCACAAAATTGTTATGTATGGTTCTCCACTTGGGCCCATTAGTATCCAAGGTCTTTGTTTCAGGCGCCATTCATTCTACTGTCACTCTGTTTACAAACTATTTGTCGCCACACTTTTCTGTCCTGGCATACTACTCTAGCTTCCTTCACGTCCATGCATTTTTTCATGCAAGCTCTTGTGTTTCTATGGCTTCTTATGTCTCTACGGATCAATGTCTCATTTACAGATTCTAACCATTCTTTCGGCTCACCTTTCATTCTTTCAAGATGTCCGAACCATCTTAACTGATTTCTTTCCCATATGTCAACTAGTGTCTCTCCTGTACTACATTCTTTGAGGATAGTCTCGTTTCGGACTTTGTCCATCAGTGTTTTCCCGCATATTATGCGCAGAGGTTTCATGCCGATCGCGTTAATTTTACTCCTGTCCTTTTCTTGACAGGTCCATGTCTCGCTACCGTATAGTACAGTCGGTACGAATATAGAATTATGTATGGCCATTTTAGCTTTTTTTGATATGTTTTTATTTGTGAGGATGGATCCTACTCTACCGATAACCTGTCTACCCTTATTTATGCGCCTATCTAACTCCCCATCTATTTTTCCGTCGCTAGTGAATAGACTACCTAGATACACGTACTGGTCAACTTGTTCTAATCTCTCATCATTTATGATAATGTTGCATATTGTTTTCTCACTTTTTCCCTCAAACACCATGATTTTTGTTTTATTTACGCTAATTTTGAGTCCCATGTCCTTCATGCTTGTATTAAGTTTATTCAACATTCTTTGCAAATCCTCGACTGATTCTGCCATAACAATCTTGTCATCTGCGAAAGCTAACCCACGTACCTTGACTGTTTGGAGATCTACACCTTCTTCGTCGAAGAGTGCAGTTCTTAGACACTTATCCATGAATATGATAAATAGCCACGAGGACATAACGCATCCTTGTTTCACGCCTTGCATAATATCGAACCAGTCACTCAGTTTCCCGTTTACCCTTACGCTCGCTTTACTACCTGTATATATTGTTTTTATTGCTTGCAGGAGCCCTCCATTTACTCCGTACTCTTTAAGAACTTCCCAAAGTTTACTTCTATTTACCGTGTCAAATGCTTTTTCTAGGTCAATAAATGCACAGAAAACTTTCTTTCCTACTCTCAAGCTTTTTTCTGTGATCTGTCTTAGGCTAAATATCTGATCTGTACATGATCTTCCTGGCATAAATCCACTTTGGGCTTCCCATATATTTTCTTCTGTAATTTCCATTACCCTACGAATAAGTATTTTTGAGTATATTTTACTTACGGTACTTAGTAGACTGATACCTCTGTAATTGCTGCAGTTGCTTTTGTCTCCCTTTCTTTTGTATATTGGTACGATAATCGCTTTCCTCCAATCGTCCGGGACTTCTCCCGTCTCGATACATAAATTTATCAATTCGCACAACCTGTGAGGTATGTACTCGCCACCGTATTTAAGCATTTCAGCGCTGATGCTATCTACACCAGCAGCCTTACCGTTTTTCAAGTTCTTTATTATGTTTCTGACCTCAGTGACACATACTTTTTCAATTGGGTTTTCTAATGCATTATGTTCTATGTCGCAGTTTTGTTGTCCTATATCTTTACCTCCTAATAGTTCTTTAAAAGAGTCTTTTAAAGCGTCTACTATCCCGTCTATATCATATAGCATTTCACCTTTGCTGTTTCTCATGCTCGCAAACTCTGTATTTTTACTTTCCTTCAACTGTTTATATAATAGTTTCATCATTCCTTCAAAGCTGTTTTGTATTTTCCTCTCTTCTTCTGTTCTCATTTTCTCTTTACTCTCTTTGACTAGTCGTTTAACTATTCTCTTTTTGTGTCTGTAATCATTTTTAAGTCTATTTCTCTCCTCATCGCTAAGACCTGTAATGTGCAACGTTCTTTCGTGCGCTTCTCTCTTTTATTTTTGGGCTGCCTCAATTTCATCATTCCACCACAATTTCATCATTCCACCTCAATTTCATCGATATTGTTAAAACCGTATTGATCGATAAAAGTAATAGCAAACCATTCTTTTAATCCCTAACGACGCTCAAACCCTCCTACCTCTAATTTCAACAAGCCTGTTAAACGAAATGCTTTTCAGTTTTCCCATGTATGAGAAAACAAAGGTAAAAATGTGACATCTCTGTTTCGTTGAACAGCTAGTTTCTGAAATATTCTTTTTGAGTAATGTCGGCATGAATATTTTATTGTTTTTATGTCATGGCATCACAGTTAAAAATTGGACAAGTCATTCTCCGAGGCAAAAAATCTTTGGTGGGATAAAATGGAAAATTTATCAAAAGCGAATTTTCCACGTTCTCTAAAATTACACGTTCTTTGTCCGGCCATCGCTTATATAATTAGTTTATACTTCTTTACCTGGATGAGGAGAATAATGTAAAAATATTGCTAATTCCAAAGAGTTCTTATTCCCCTTTTCACTATCGGGCCATGCACAAATTACGTAAAGTATTTTTCTGAAATTTTCAACCACTTACCTCCCCCCCCCAGTTTGATAGGGCCTGTAAGTTTCGACCCTCGCCCTATCAGATGTAGTTTTTTTTGACAACATTATTTGTCCAAAAGAAGATTTTAATTTTTAACGAAAAATAATTAAATTGAAGAAACAAGACGAATTTTCAACAAAACAGAAAGTCCTCAACCAAAACTGATGCATTTTTTAACAAACAGTTACATTTTCAAACAAGCAGTTACATTTTTATTCAAGAAATATGTAATTCCCACCACAGGAAAGGAATTTTCAAATAAAAAATATGAATTTTCAACAAGAGTTGAATTTTCAATTGAGAAAGAGTTTGAAGTCTATAAAGAGAAAAAATTCATCTGAAATTTTACATGTTATTGATTAATTAATTAAATTAATTAATTTGATTAATCTTCAACCAAACAGTTGAATTTTCAACCGAATAGAACCCTTTAATGCATACATTCTTCTATCAAACTAATTTTACAGATATATGCACCTTAGGGGGTTTTCAGGGTCGCTGATTACGAATCCGGAGCCCGATTTGCAAAATTCAAAATGGCGGATCCAATATGGTGGACGAGTTTTCAAAAAATTAATGGACTTCCATGAAACTTGGCATTTGGGGGGTTTTGGGTCCTCTGATCACGATTCTGTAGTCAGTTTTTGAAAATTCAAAATGGCGGATCCAATATAGCAGACGATTTTTCAAAAAATTATTGGATTTTCATGAAACTTGACATCTAGGGGTTTTGGGGCCTGTGATAAAGAATCTGAAGTCAGATTTTAAAAGTTCAAAATGGCGGATCCAATATGGCTAACGATTTTGCAAAAAATCAATGGATTTTCATGAAACTTGGCATCTGGGGGTTTTTGGGGTCTCTGATAATGAATCTGAAGTCAGATTTCAAAAATTCAAAATGGCGGATCCAATATGGCGGACAAGTTTTCAAAAAATTATTGGATTTTCATGAAACTGGCATATGAGGGTTTTTGGGGTCTCTGATAACGAATCTAAAGTCAGATTTCATAAATTCAACATGGTGGACAAATTTTGAAAAAATTGTTGGAGTTTCATAAAACTTGTCACTCGGGGGTTTCTGGGTTCTCTGTCGTTTTCAAAAAATTGTTGGATTTTCATGAAACTTGGCATCTAGGAGTTTTCGGGGTTGTTAATTTCAAAAGTTAGATTGAAATAAAAAATTTCGATTTTAATTTGGCTGTGAAAAATGTAGTTTAGTATAAAAGTTGCATCTTTGATGATTGACTAGTTTCATTCACCTTATTGGATCCGCCATATTGGATTCTATAAATCTGATAACAGATTTAAAAACAGCGACCCTCAAAACCTAAATATACCAATTTTTATGTAGACACAACAAAAACTTTTGGAAATAATAAATTTTTCTTGCAAAAAGTGACTTCTTTGGTATTTGTTTATTATTATTAACAAATTCACCAGAAAGTTCAGATAACGGAGTGTAATTTTCAATTCTCTAACATGTTTTTATAGTAAATTCACAAAAAGAATGACCAAAATCGAGAAAAAACAATTTGAAATATTATAAATATGATGATAATCTAGGCTGGATATTGCATATCCCACCATGCATGTAAGGGTTAAATTTGCAGTTTAAAAAACTAATTTTAGAGAAAAAACAAATCTCCTGCAAAATAGTTCAATTTACAACCAAAGAGCTGAATTTTCATAAAAAATTATGACTCTTTAACCAAAAACTAAATTTTGAATAGAATAGTTAAACTTTCAACCAATGAGTTGAATTTTTAATCTAAATAGATCAATTTTGAACAAAAAAGTAAAAGCTGATATTTTAACTAAAAATGATTTTAATTTTCATTCAGAAACAGTTGAATTTACCCAAAAATACAATTTTTTTTACAAAATACTTGACTTCTCAGCTAGAACAGATTAATTTTTAACCAGACAGGTACAATTTCAACAACAAAAAAATGATTTTCTACCAAAAAGGTCGAATTTTTATTCGAATAAATAAATTATCAACCAAATAGATGAATTGTTAACTAAAAAACTACATTTTTACCCAAAAAGAGAATAGTTAAATTATCAGTTTGAAAAAATTATTGTTAATCATGAGAAAAACAAATTTCAACAAAATAGTTGAATTTTCGAGCCAAAAAGAAAAATTTTTCTACAGAACGTTTGAATTTTCAACAAAAAGTTAATCTTCAAGCAAAAAGTTGAATTTTCCAAAAATAGTTAAATGAACAGTTCAAAAAATTAATTTGAAACCAAAAAAAAACGAATTTTCAACAACATAGTTCAACTTTCAACCAAAGAGGTGAACTTTCAATACAAATGTAGTAGTTGATATTTTATACAGAAAATACGAATGTTCAACAAAATACTTGAATCCTCATATAAAACAGATTAATTCTGAACCGTACAGTAGAATTTTTAATTAAAAATACTTATTTTTTCCACAAACCGTGAATTTTCATTGAAATACATTAATTTTTAGCTAAATAGTTTAATTTTTATCTAAGAAAGATCAACTTTCAACCAAAAATAGAATAGGTAAATTACCAATAAAAAAATTCATTTCCAATTAAGAAAAAAACGAATTATCATTAAAATAGTTGAATTTTCAACTGAAGAAATTAACTTTTAGCAAATTAGTTTGACTTTCGACCAAATAGTTTAGTTTCTACCAAATTTTCACAAAGATTAATTTTTATCTAGAGATTTACAGACCAAAGAAGATGAAACTTCTACAAAAAGAGATGAATTCTTAACCAAAAATATAATAGAAGAATTTTCAACAAAAAAGAATGAACTTTTAACCAACAATAATTGGATTTTCAACCAAGTAACCGAATTTTTGAATTGAAAAAATGTAGAAAATTTCTTTGAAAGCTCAGTTTTTAAATTGCAATCTGCACGTAGACGATCATAATTTCACTTAGAAAAGTATTTGTTTTGAGTCAAAGCAACGGTTTCTTGACCATAATTTTTTTTTCAATTATCCACAATAAGCGTGGTAGGAGAAGATCCCGCTGAAAAACAGCTGTTTTATACAATAAAATCTGTTTAACTTTTATTTTTTAGTGATTCCCAGACTTCAAAATATCTTACATGAGAAATGGTTTTTACCACGTAGCACTCCCATGTAATCACAGCATAGAAAAATCGTTGACCCACCCTCGCCCCCCAAACTCAGAAGAATTTACCTAATTTATGCACTGCCCCATCTGATGCAAAAATAGTTTCTAAAAGCATTTATGGAAAACATTGTTAGCTTGAATTGGGGTATCACGTTTCGAGACTCGAATTTAGGGTATTTTGTACTGCTGAGTAACGATTTGATAATGTGACTTTGACTCTAGTTCAGGAACTTCGGAAATGGTATTTCGGATTCTCAGGATTCTCCGGAACCCCAATTTACTCGTAGGGATTTGATCGTAAATTACAAGCGTCATTTACTCGACATTGTGGTCGTACAGTCGTATATGCAATTGGTACTATTGGTGATCGGAAGACCGTTTTGCAGTTATCATTGATCTCCATTAACATTATCGCACCGTCATCTGCAAAATGAGACAGTACGTCATGGTGACAGTATCTTCCTTTCTATTCAATGGAGACGATTAATAGTGTAACCGATATCGACATTTTTGAGTAATTTTCCAACAATTTCGCTTTTTAAACATTTCTATCAAATATACAAGGGATTAATCTACTGGAAAATAAGATATTAATTTATTAAACAATAAGGTATTAATTTAATACATTCTTTCTTTGATTGCGGCGCGGTGCAAGTAGACTTCACATACCAAAATGCTCCCAAAATGGGGAAAATAGGGCAATTTTTCACGAAAATAGGGGAATAATAGGAAAGTCAATTCTTTTGAATAACATTAATGTAAGCACCATATTTCTCAGATTTCAAGCCGAAATATATTGCATTTTTAACCAAATAGTTGGATCAACCAAAAAAGATGAATTTTATACCAAATAAGACCAATTATAAAAGGACGCATTTCCAACAAAAGAGTTGAGTATTCGAAATAAAAATTTAGTATTTTAGACACATTAGACTTTGAAATCCGACAAGATGAATTTTACACAAGAAAGTTAATCTTCAACTCAAAGAGATGAATTTTCAATAAAATAGTTGAATCTTCAACAACAACAACAAAATAATGTGCAACCGAACAGTTAGAATTTCCAACCCAAAAAGATGAATTTTCAACCAAGATTAAATTATAACCAAAAATAAAATAGCTAATTTTTTAATAATAAAAAGCACAAATTTTCAAAAAACAAGTTCATTTTGTACCAAACAGTTGAATTTTCAACCAAATAGTTCACTGAAAAAAATGGTTTAGCTGGATTTTGTCTTCTAAGAAAATATATCTGTGTTATTTAAATTTGTAGCTGTGTTACCTAAATATCTAGCTGCATTAGCTAATTTTAACATCTACAAATTATCCAGCTAATTTATCTAGATAATTTTTAGATGGAAAAATTTAGCTAAAACAGCTAGATATTTAGGTAACACAGCTAGAAATTTAGGTAACACAGCTATATTTTTTTAGAAGACGAAATCCAGCTAAACGTCTAGCTGGGACAGCTAAACCATTTTTTTCAGTGTTGCATTTTCTACCACATAATTGAATTTTCAAGCAAAAAAAAAAATCTACATGACATTTGAATTTGAAGTAAAAAAGTTACCCAACTGTTAAAATTTCAAGATGAAAGAGTCGAATTTGCAACAAAATAAGATGACATTTTTACCAAAAGAAATTAATTTTTAACCCCAAAAGGCGAATTGTCTAGAAAAAAGAATAATTTCCAACCCGGAAATATGAATATTTAACAAGAATGTTATTTTAAAACCAGATAGTTGAATTTTTAACTAAAAAGAAACAATTTTCAATTAAACAATTAAATTTTCCGTTATAAAATTAATTTTTAACAAGAATCAAACAAAGCAATTTCTAAACAAACCAAGAATTTCTTAAGAAATTAGTTCAACTTTCAACCGGGTTGTTGAATTTTCAACCAATTAAGATAAATTTTTAACGAAAAATGTAGTAGTTGAAACTTCAACCAAAGAATATTCTAATTTTAAAATTAAAAAAAGTTAAATTCAACTGAAATCGAATATTATTTATTAAAATATTATTTTTTCAAATAAAATAAAATAGTTGAATTCTCCACCATAACAAATTATTTTTCAACCAAGCAGTTTCATTTTTAACCAAAGGATGTGATTTTTTAAATTAAAAAAACAGATTTCCAACTAAGAAAGATTTTCCATTCAAGAAGAAAAAATTGCAATCAAATTATGGAATTTTCAAGCCAAAGAGACGAATTTTCTAAAAAAGAATTTAATTTGTCATCAAGAGAGATGAATTGTAAATTAAAAATATACTAGAAGACTTTTTTATTAAAAAGAATTCACTTTCAACAACAAAAAATGCCTTTTCTACCAAGAGGTGAATTTTCAATCCATATCGACGAAATTTATATATAAACAGACTAATGCTCAACCAAAAAATTGAATTTTCGACCAAAACAGATGACTTTTCAGCAAATATAGTTAAATTTTGAACAAAATAATGAAATTTTCAATCAGCAAGTAGAGTTTTCAAATAAAAGAGATTAATTCTGAATCAGTAATATAATAGTGTACTTTTCAATTAAATAGAATGAACTTGCAACCAAGCCATATTAATTTGCTCCCAAAAGATAAATTTTTGATATACATGTATGCATTTTTTATCGAAAAAGACAAATCTTGTACAAAACATCTGAATTTCCGACCAAAAAAGATGACTTCCTAATAAAATAGTTGAATTTTCAAAAAAATAATTAATTTCAAAATATGAGTGGATTCTTTTCTTGGATTTTAATCATTCATTTCACATTTAAATTAAAAAAAGAGAAAAAAAGGGTGAGTTTTTTAAAACAGGAATAAAAGAAAAATTCTATGAAAAATGAGTAAAGAGGAGAATAGGGGAAAGAGTGTAAAGTCTGTGTGAGGTTACTCGATATGTGATTTTTAAAGAAAATATTTGAAGAAAGTTCCATTTTAATAAGAGAATTCTTTCCCTGTAGAGTAGGAAGTTCTTTTCTGGTGTATCATAAGGGAAAAGTTTTTCCTATAAGCTTGGTAGAGTATAAGACTCGTGCAATATTTACAAGCAATATTCAGTTGGAAGGTGTTGCAGGTCCTTAAAAAGTTTTCAGCCGTTTCTGGGACTCTGGGGAGATTTCTCGGATTCACATTGCTAGCTCAGAGGCCGAAGGCATTTTATCCTTTATGCAAATTAATTCTTGAATTCCGGGATTTTTATTAATAATTCGTTTCTGTTATTTTCAGGTTTCAGTGTTATTAATACAAATCGTATGATGGAAGCTAGAATAGTTATTTATTTATTTCAATCGAAAAAAGACTTTTCTATCATGAAAGATAAATTTTCAATCCAAAATGACGAATTTTTAACTAAATTTTGAGAATAAATTTGTTTAGCTACATTTTCAATCAAAAAATTAATTTACAACACAAGAGAAACGAATTTTCCATGAAAATATAATATGTCATAATTCAGCAATAACAAGAAAACGAATTTTCAATAAAATAATCGGATTTTTAACCAAATCGCTGGATTTTCAACCTACCATGATTTACTTTCTACGAAATACATGAATTTGAAAACAATTAGTTGAATTTGAAACTAAAAAAGATACATTTTCAAATAAAAATACAAAAGTTAAATTTTTAGTAAATAAATCAATTACAAAAAAAAGAATTTTCAGAAAATAGTATAATTTTTATCCAAAGAGAAGAATTTTCAACTAAAATTGATAAATCTGCAAAAAAAAAAATGCATTCTTAACAACTAAGTGCAACTTTTACCCAAAAATGACAAATTTTCAATAAAAAAGTGAATTTTCTACCAAACGGTTAAATCTTCAACCCCTAAATATTAATTTTCTACCCAAAAAACGAATTTTCAACAAAATAGTTTAATCTTTAACAAAAAAAGACGAACTTTTAACTAAAATAATGAATTAGAAACAACAACAAAATTATTTTTTAACAAAGCAGTTGAACTTTCAATCCAGAAGATAAAATTTTCAATAAAAAAGACGAATATTTAACAAAATCAATTTTTTACAAACAAAAATTCAACAAAATATTTCAATTTTCAACTGAAAAGATGAGTGTTCTACAAACAAAAAAAAAGCTTAACAAAGTGGTTTTATTTTTACCCAAGTAGTTGGATTTCTGATTTAAAAAATCAATTTCCAACCAAAAATGGAATAGTTATATTTTCAGCTAAAAAGTTAAATTTCAACAACACAAAAAGGTTTTAAAAAAAGTAGTTAAACTTTCAACCAAAGAGATGAATTTTCAACTAAAATAATGAATTTTCAAGTGGAATGGTTACATTTTTAGCTGAAAAATTGATTTTCAAAACAAAAAATAATGTTCAACCAAAGAGATGAATTTTAAACCAACAAAGATTGTAATTTCAAGTAAAGAACATTAGAATTCAACCAAAAAAGACAAATTTGCAAACAAAATATTTGAATCCTCCACCAAATAAGAAAATTTCCAACCAAGCAGTTGCATTTTTAACTAAAATTAACCAAATTTCTTCCCAAAGAGATGAAGAGAAATTCCCTGATTTTTAGAAGATTTTTTTTTAAATCCTTGACTTTTTCTGAATAATAAGATTTCCTGACTTTTCCCATTTCCTTAAATAATTTTTTTCCTATTCCAAATGTTCTTATCACACTAAACCCATTATCACGCTTACACGTATCGACCCTGTACTGTGTTTATTTCCATAGCGCATTTTCGCCAGCAATAAAAATATTTCTTCGGATTTAATCTCTGACTTTTTCATCACAGATTAGACATCGTGTCAAGGATATTTGAAGTAGCAGGGACAAAATCAAAATTGCCAGGTTGCATGAGAATTCGTACTTTTTGAAACAGTAATTATCTGCAATCTTTATTTATGTGGACAGATTTGCATGGGAGTTCGTGACAACTAGATAGCATTCCTTACACATATTAACACATGTATAGTACATTATACCACGAATGTCATAAACAGGATACGTGTTTAATAACCAGTCACAAGCTGTTGACTTTTTAAGTGCCACTTACATAACATAGAGGCAACTCATAATTTTACCATTTAAACTCTTCTCTTTAATTTAAATAAAAATTAACATTAAGAAAACACATAAAGCCATCCCAATTATTTTTCGACAATTGAGTAGGCGGAAAAAATGATAATACAAATTGCAAAAGGTATTCATAAATCATAATGTTTGTATTTGATGATAAAAAAAGTTTGATCAATAATGAATGTAGGAAGAAAAGAATAACGAGAAAAAAGAATTTTAATGATGTACTTTATGTAAAGTCTTTGTAAAAATTGATCAGATTTAAAAATGTTGTATAACATGAAAAATGTGCTCCTTATTAATTTAAACTGATTTTAAAGAGAACTGACTTCTCTTTCAAGAATTTACTCTACGCGAATCTCATAATTTACCGAATCTTCATAAATAGTAATAAAATGAAAATAATAGAGCAATTCTAAATTTTGGTGAATTTTGAAGAAGTCCAAGCGCATTTCAGAAAAAATAGTGTAGCAATAAATGATTTATTTGATGAAAGTTATTTGGATTTATGTGCTTTATCTCTTTCTACTTAAATCTACAATACGTCTATTTTCACTAGGAATCTGTATTATCATCGGAGATGGCAACGATCGATCCGAAGAGAAATCCTTTCACACACACTGTGAAAATGGAAATCTACAATATCGATCACAGTTATATCCTCTAACACAGAAAATATTTAACGTCCTCAGACTAGATGGAGTTATAAATTAAAATTTTTTGAAATTATTCAGAAAAAAAGATTTCCTTTTGTGAAATCCTTTCACTCCGCTGGGAGTCGACGACCAGATCAACTGATTTTCGGCCACGTGCTCTAACCATTGAGCTACTAGAGAGATCAGAGGAATAATCCTTTTTTATGAAATACGCTTTATTATGCAAGATGTTATATACAAATCAATTTTTACTAGGAATCTGTATTATCATCGGAGATGGTAACGATCGATCCGAATAGAAATCCTTTCAAAAGATTTCCATTTTCACAGTGTGTGTGAAAGGATTTCTCTTCCGATCGATCGTCACCATCTCCGATTGTAATACAGATTCCTAGTAAAAATTGATTTGTAT
>CAKNYM010051711.1:200634-214942 GCA_932195095.1 Andricus curvator
TGAGCTATCGCAGTTCACCAGTGAAAATTTCAGAACTTGTATTTCCTAAATTTCGACCGAAATTATTATTTTAGAGACGTTATTATTTTAAGGACAGTTAATAATTCAATATTTGAAACTAAGTTTAACAAAGTATCGGTTAGACTGGTTTAATATGATAGAAATATTTTTTGAAGGCCTAATACCAGTATTTTGGATGTTAGATTCAACAGAGGTCTCTGTTATAGAATAGTTGATAAGTAGATAATCTACTATATCAAAATTAATTTTTATTATGCGAAATTAAATTAAAACGCGAGGAATTAAGTTCTAAAAAATTGGTAGAGAACCTCACATGTAATAAGTTGGTTGCTGGTTCAAATCCAGTTCGCAGTGAATGTTTTAGAACTTAATTTCTCGCGTTTTAATTTAATTTTGCATAAAAAAAATTAATTTTCATATAGTAGATTATCTACTTATCAACGATTCTATAACAGAGACCTCTGTTGAATCTAACATTAAAAATACTGGTATTAGGCCTTCAAAAAAGATTTCTATCACCGAAACTTAGTTTGAAATATTGAACAATGCTGTAAGTTGTTTGGATAGAGTAAAATGGTTGACTTAGGTGCTGTTTCTTCTTCAAAAAATTCTTCAAGGTGAGAACGGTCTGCATTGAATATCTTTAAAATCAACAAAAACTATCCTTCAACATCAAAATGTTTGTCCTATAGTTGAAAATTTATCATGCTAACCAAAAACATCTACATGTTAAGGGTAAACATCCATTTCTCTCCGTGTTCCTTTTTAAAAAAGAAAAATATGTTGAACGTCTTGAAAATCGTTCGTTTCAGCACTTAGACCGTAATTTTGGCTCAATATTATCGTCTTTTATATTCGCTTACTCAGTCTAAAGACGTAAGCTGTTACTAATAGGCGCCACCCCTTGGGATAGACCCAGTAATGACCTAACTCAACCTTAATGTTTTGCTCGTCTCTTGAAACTCTCTTTTCCTTCCTGCGAGGTTTGTACGATAACCGCGAAATTAGCTCAGATGGTATGATTTCTCCCGGGGGAATTGTTTAAGTCGATTTTACTATGCCTAGAGCATCGCTGCGCTGCTCTAATGTCATAAGTAAGCCTTGCTTGGACTTAATTTATCGACCTCATTTCCGAGCCTCACGGGAATTTTAGATAGTCGACTTTTAATATTGATTAAAGGGTTATCAGCACTTAGTCAGTACTTTATATTCACCGAATATTCTCTCTGATGCGTTTAATAATTAAAAAACTAAAACAAAAGGTTTGGCATTAGATATACGGTAATTAGTATTTTTTAAATATTATTTATTGGTGGAGAATCAAATTTAGCGCATGGATGAGAATAGGCTTTTTATTTTTAAGTTTTTTATTTATTTTATTCAAGTTTTTCGTTTATTATTTCATTAATTATTCAAACCATTTGTTAATTGATAGGGTTCGTGAATTTTGTGATTCAGAAATTTTTATTTGTCGGCAATTTTCTAGTGTCGGATGTTTTATAACGTTGGCAATTTTTTTTCGAGAATTTCGAAATTCGCCAATATTATGAACTTGCGGAATTTTTATTATTGCGGAATTTTAAATTGATGGGAACATCATAATTTCGGAAATTACATATTTCGAATATGATCTTTTTCCTGGATTTTTCAGTGTCAGGAATGTTATTTTTCGGGATTTTTCTATCGTCCCTACATATGATACAAATATTAATTATTCATCAATTATTATTCTGCTGATTATATATGTTCTGAATATTTCTTTAATTCTAAAAAACATTTTTCTGTATGTGAAATCTGAACAACGAAAGCTTTCATTTAAGTTATTATACTTAAATGTATCACCTAATATTAAAAATAATTTTCAAATTTTTGAATGATAATGTTCATACAAATCAATCATTGATTCCATTCATGAATTGGATTTCACCATTTGAAATAAATGCACAGATAAAAAACTATTCTGTTAAAAATAACAAATTTAATGATTTCAATAAATTTGATTTAAAATGAGTTTTGTTGATTCAACAAAAATTCCTTAAAATGACAAAATATTCTTAAAATTTGAAAAAATACCAATCGAAGAAATAGTTTTTTTATAAACCAAATGCAAACGGAAATAGTCTCAACATCAGGAAAGAAATTTTCGTTTACACGTTTCTGAAATTTAAAAAATCGAGATTTCTTCATTGACATAAAAAAGATTATATTGAAACGGTATCGATTCTATATAAATACAAGCACTACACAAGGACATTTTTTATTCATATCTGTAAAAGTCTACAAAGAATTAGAATACTTTCTGTAATCTCTATACCTTCATACTATAAAATTATACAGAAAGTATAAATATTTTTTTAAGGTAAAAAACAAATTCTAAACAAGCAAATTTCATTAATTTTCGTTATCATTTTAATTTGCAAAAATATACTTACATTTTGAATTTGGAAAAAAATCCTACACAAAACAATGCTCTTTAAATCGTTACAGATTTTTCGGTAGAATTGTTTTTTTTTTTTCAATTGATTTGTGTAATCTTTTTTCTTATAAAATTTAATAGTTTATTGTTGATTTTCTCCTAAAAAATAATATTTTCCCTCACGTGGAGTTTCACACTGTGAAGTTTGACTATACACAGGGTAACACAAAAATTATTTTAATTTTGTGTATGTTTCCACGGTGTAGGAAAAAAAAATCAATTGTTTATAAGGGAGGGATGAAAAATCTGATATAATAAAATTCCCTTCAGTTTATAGGTATTGAGAATTTCCGAAATAAAATCCCCAATTAACACAATCGAAAATTTGTTTAAAAAAAATAAATGAAACAAAAAGACGTTTGCCTTCTATTTTTGACATTCCGCGAGTAGTAAAAAATTACAAGTCCATTTTCTAATAAAAATTGTTTAAAAAATCAATTTTTTATTGCAAAATATGAAAGAGCACATTATTTTTTCCCAAATAGTGTGTCTAGATTATTCAAAATTTTATTCGATATTAGAGTTCTTTAGACAAACAGTTTTTCTCGATTTTCTCAGTTCGAGTGAGATTGGACTCAGCTATCTTTTGCTTCCTCATAGAGGAAGCTTTGTAATCGTAACATTTTTCAAAATTTTTAAATTCATTTAGTTGAACCTTCCCCAATTTAAAAATGTCTAATACAATGTTCTAAGCAATTGTCCGGATGTCTGTGTGGATGTGTGGATGTCACACTTTTTTGTGAACACGATACTTGAAAACGGTTGCAGATAAATTGATGAAATTTGGAGAGCTCATTTTCCCAACTAATATCTTGAAACTGACCAAAGAAATTTTTCTAAAAATATTTGTTCCATTTTTTTAGCACTTAATAATATTTCAAAAATTGGTTTTTTGTAGTCAAACTTTTTTCATTAACTTAATTCAAAGTTGATGCAAGAATATAAAAGATTCCTTGGTTCGAGACGAATCAATTGACCCATATTAATATATTTTATTGAAGCGTGGGGAAGTTATGGTAATTTATATATTTTGAAAATCGGTCTTTTATAGTAGAACTTTTTTCATTACCATAATTCAAAGTTGATGCAATAATATGAAAGATTCCTTGCTTAGAGACGAATCGATTGAGCTACAATATTAATTAGTGGGTTATAGCACCAGACTGACAATCTGTAGACCCGGGTTCGAATCCCAGTGGAGCTACAAAAGGAATTTTTTCACAGCTAAAGACTATAACCATCTTAATACAGATTAGTAGATATTTAACCGTCATTCCGCCGACAAAAAACGGTTTCAACAAGATATTTCAAAGCGTAAATAAAGTTTCTTCTTCTCAAAGGAATATTTTTAGCAGGTAATAAAATCGCCTCACATCTCTGATGATTTAAAATTGCCTGTAAACAAAACCAGGAGTTTCTGCACGATTTTTCTTTTGTCGCGTATTTGTCTCGTCCCAACGGAATCGCCGCGACTTCAGTGGGTTTAACGAAGTTTTATTAGTTTGCAGAAAGATTAAGCGGGTTTGCGTCCCCAGCTACTAGTATGGCTGTTACTTACTGAAAGAAATGGGAATTCCAGCCTGCGTCTACATTCGTCAGTCGCGGCTGCACTCAAGCGAATACGTTTAAAAATTTCCCTAGGAAACTTTTTACATTCATCTCCTAAATTCAACCTAGAGACAAACAGAGGAATTCAAAGAATTTGAACAGAGCGAATTTGTCTTTAGGCAAAAACTCACAAGCTTATACGATAGGGTGGCTCAAATTGTTCTCTTTTGAATTTTCATGCTTATCCTCCCCCCAAATTCATTCAAATTAACAAAAAATAAATGCGTATTTTTTTGGTTCAATAAAAATTAAATTTAGAGATAAGGCCCCCCAGGAAGTTGCTTTATTCTAACCCAAAAATTAAATATTTTATTTCTTTAGCAGAAGTTATTAACTTAGTCATTCATTTATGAATTGTTTATAAATTTGTTTATGAAAAATGTTTAATTAATTATCAATTGATGTCAGTTTGCGAAGAATTATAGCAACGACATTTTTAGTTGATTTCGTGAAAAAAATTGAGGCCATACATTGAAAAATAGCGAAACTGTAAGCTTCATCATGAAAATTGGTTAAACAATTTATTTTCAAATAGTTGTAATCAAAAATTTATTCCTCTTACATTTTATACAAAATCTATATATTTTAATAAGCGGTTTTTTCTTGATTTTTCACCTTTTTAGTAAGATAGAGGCAATAAATAATCAATTCAACTTAACAAAAATAATTTTTCTAAGAATTTTTCATGATTTTGAATAATATTTTCTTTGAATATTGCTATAAAATTGCCGTATGTTCTGAATTTTTTATTTTTTGTTTATCTTTCACTTGAATTGAGGTAATAATTATTCCAATTTAACAAACATTTTCGTTCAAACAACTTATTATTGTTTATAACTATCTACCCTTAGAGTTATGCTAGAAAGTTGCAGTTTTTCAAAAATTTACAGATTTTATTTGATTATTATGTTTTATTGAATTTATGGGTGATGGGTGATTTATGGGTGGTAAATTTATTTATTTATTGAATAATTTTATTTTTTAATTTATCGTGGGTGTGGTGAGCCCACACTTGTAGTTATTTACTACAAGAAACTATCCACCTTAGTCGGTCGAACTACCCGAATCCACCCGAAAGAAAAAAAAATTAACAGGAATAATTTTTTAAAAAGTACTTAATTTTTTCGGAAGAATATTTAAAATATATGGTTTTATTTCCCAAAAATATACCTACAAATAAGAAAAATATTGTTTCGAAAAATGATTCTCTCTGATGTTTATTCATTATCTGTTCACAAATAAGAAGCCACAGCAAAGTTAAAAGTTTCAGAAAAAACGCAACTTTCTAGCATAACTATAAGATAGTAATAACAATATAACTATTTTACACAATTGTTTTTGTTAAATTTCATTAATCATCACCTTACTATAAGCGAAAAGACGACAAAAGGTTAGAAATTTCAGAAAAAAGAGAATATTATTAGAAACAATGAGAAATTGTTTGAAGAATTAGTTCAAACATTGAATTATCAGAACAAGGTGATATTTTATGTTTTGAAAACAATTTTACTTATGGGGGCTTCTCGGGACCCTTGAAAACCGACTTATGCTGGTGAAATTCAGAAAGTAATTCTTTAAAGCTTATTTTTATTAAGCTTATCTTTCCTTTGAGAAAAAAAAACCAATGCCCAATCATTTTTTGTGTGGATCTGAACTACTTTGACGAGTATAAGCATGATATTTGAAAATAAATTATTGCATTTCTAGAATATCATAATTGGAACTCGGAGCAGAAATTGAATTCAGAGAGAAGATTTTTGTAAATTTAGATTTTTTTTAAATTATTTCCACGGTTCTCATGCATCAGGGAAATTAATTTACGTTTTATCCTTCTAATTTCCTCCTTCTGTTTGCTTTGCTGAGATTTACACACCGCTTTTCCCGAGAGTACTTTGAAACCCGACTAAGGTAACGGTGGTAGTATTTTTTCCTTCCGGATTTTTCTCCTTCCTGTGAGTTAGCAAAGCTTCATGTGAGCTGTTTAATCGAGTTATTATATTACCCGTATTAAAGTTAAACACCATTTTTTTAATTGAAGAAGGATATTAAATTACTTTTTACTATAAGAAGTAAAGTGCAAGATTGGCTTTCTAACCTTCAGGTTATTAACCAGTCCACTTTATTATTACTTTGTGTCCAATATCAAGTAGATAAAGAATGTTAGGATCAGACAGTCTCGTATATTAAGTAGAAAATCATGTCGATCGCAAAATTTCCTTCTCAAAATTCGCTGATTCTTCCCCGATTTTTCCCTGAATAATTTTTAATTTTCACTGAATATTAATAATAGAAGATCACAATTTTAATCTTGACACATGGTAATAATTCTAATTTTTGTAACCATTTTTTATTGACGTACGAAAATTACAAATTAAAATTTGACAGCTTAATATACTTTTAGGAAAAGTGATTTACATAAACCGAAACAGTGATCAAAAGTGACCGATTTCTATCCCAAAAACTAACTAAAACTGACTAACCTGCGTTAATAATATGACTAATCTTCTTTTGAATTTTAAATAATTCGATTCTTAAGACATTACAAAAATTCAAGTTGAATTCAAAAGAATTGGAATGAATTAGAAAAAATCCCAAAAATCTAAAAAAGTCCATTGATTGTAGTAGAATTCGAGTTAATTTATAGGAATTTAAGAAAAGTGAGAATAATTCTATAAAATTCATAGAAAATTCAAACTGAATTAAAAAACATCAAACTGAATAAAAAATTTGATGTGGTTTGAAAAATATTCAACAGTATGAAATTAGTTCAGAAAATTTGAGGGAATTCGGAAGAATTTTATAAAATGCCTGAGGACTCAAATTAAGAGGAATTAAAAAGAAACTAAAAAACATTCGAAAAAATCCAAGAGAGTTCCAAAGAACTCAACGAAACTAATAAGAATCCTTGAAACCGTACGAAATTCCTCGCTTCTTGCGAATAAATTCTTTAAAATCCATAAAAATATTATAAAATCCCGTGAAATTCTATAAAACCCGATGATATTTTGGAATGCTGGAAATTGTATTGAAATACTTCGTGAGCTTTTAAAATACCTTGGAATCTTTTTAAATACCGTGCAATATTTGTAATCCTTTGGAATCTCTTGGAATTATTAAAATCAATTAAACATTTTTTGGAACCATTTCAAATACACTACAATGTCGAAAATCTTTTGAATTTTTTTGAAATCCTCTCAAACTTTTTGAAGCTCTTGAAAATTCCTTGACATTTTTTAAATATCCTAGAATAGTTTAAATCTTGTAGAATCGCATCAAATTACTGAAATTAATTTAAAATTAATTTCGAAACCCCTTGAAACTTTTTAAAGTTCTTTAAAATTTCTTGGAAGCTTTACAAATACCCTAAAATCTTACAAATCTTTCGTAATACCTTCAAATTATTAAAATCTATTTAAAATCCTTTTGAATCTTTTAATATATCCTACAATGCTTCAAACCCTTTGAAATCTTTCAGAATTCTTTGAAGCTTTTCATAGTTCTGGAAAATTCCTTGCAATTCTTAAAAATATCATAAAATCTTCTAATTTTGGAATCCCTTAAAATTATTTAAATCTATCACTAATTCCTTGGAATCTTTTGAAATACCCTAAAATATTTCAAATCCTCTGAAATCCCTTGAAACTTTTTAGAGCTCTTGAAAATTCCTTTTAATTTTTGAGAATATTCTGAAATCCTTAAAATCTTTTGAAATACCTTAAAATTATTAAAATCTATTGAAAAGTCCTTGGAATTTTTCACAATAGCCTCGAATATTTCGCAAAGAAGAAGGGAAAAAGTAAAAAATTTCAAAACTAAAAAGCTTAGGTAGTCATGCTGAAGAAATATGTTGCATGCTTGTTGACATTTAGGCCAAGAGTCTTACAACGTATAATTGCAAGGAATGATTGCAAGGTGGTTGGATAATATCAGCGTCAAAAGAATTTTTAATAAACATGCAAATTTTGAAAGTTTCTCGACACTTTCCAGATTGTATCTATTTAATTTTTATTAATTTTATTTATTCAAAAATCTAGATACTGTCGACTTTACAATGGAAGGTAAGTATCATCAAGAGAAAAAATTGTAATACAATGAGACAATGTAATTTTTTTAGCAAGAGTGAAATACTACGGTAGGCCAAGGATTAAAGGAATTGAATAAATGAGAAGACTTATCGGCTTAAGGGCTTAAATCCGAGGTGCAGAACAAAGCATGCCTGAACTGATAAAAATTCAACTGATTCGTTGAAAACCTTGGTTGAGTAAACTACAACTTGTGTTAAAATTACAAAACATTTTTTGAGGTGTAAAAAAATTAGATTACTCTCGAGTCTTGTTAGGAAACCTGCAAAAAGTTCCCGGATTTCGTTGGTGAATGAAAAACGGGATAAAAGTTGGGGAATTAGAGCGGATTTAAAACAATAGGTTTTCGTGAGAAGTTTTCTATGTCGTTTTTATAATTGTACGAAAATATTTTCTATAGTATTTGCTCTAAGGAAAGATAAAATATTATTTTCGTTGAAAATTACTTCACGGTTTTTAATTTGAATTAATTAAAAGTATCAGAAGTGAAAATTTAAAATTTGATAGTTTCAAGTGCCCCGAAATTTGAACAGCATCCAATTTGATAAGACCCTGAGCATCACGAAAGTTATAATACACTTTTCCAAATCAGAATCTGTTGGTTTTAAAAATGCCAAAAGAAACCATTCAAATGATTTCTGAAACTCAAAGTCTCAGAAAAGGTCTCAAAACCCTCGTCTTGAAAAATATTATATTTAAAAAATTTTACATAAAAAGACTTGGAAAGTTGAAAGCTTTTACAATTTCAAATTAAGATGCTTTCAAGTCTGATATTGCTAAATATGGCATATATTCAAGAATTGAAATAGTTCACTTCTAAAAATTATTTTCAAATTTTGATTTTTACAACTGACTACATTTTTGTAAATTTTGAAAAAAAAAGTTAGAACAGCTATATATTATGGACATTCTTAAATAAAAAGTTCCAATACCATTTTTAATCCATACGTTTTTCAAGATTGGAATAAAAAATGATTAATTTTTATAAATTCATTGAATTTCATTTTATAAATCATCTTTGTAATAAAAACTTCATGAATGCTTTTAAAATTTGCATTTTAATCGAGACACCGGTGATGTTCAAAGTATTTTAATTTAGGAGCCACTTGAGTAGAAAGTGGTTTTCATAAATACTAATAATGCATACTAGAATTGTTAAGTTTAATGATGAATTTGGTTTAAAATTGAAATATTGGCTAAATATTGATTCTAAATTCTAAATAAGTAAATCAACCAAATTTTTGATAAATTGAAAGTTGTTTCAAATTTAAGGAGATATATGAGGAAAGTTTTGTTCTGTCAGAATACTAACTTACCAAACTAAAAAAATACAATGATTATCAATTAATGTTTTTAATTAATCTAGTTTTTCTGGTTTAGATAATAAGTTAAGGTATCATCAAATCTTTTAAAGAAATTCTTCAAATTTATTTAACAAATATACCAAGAACTACAAGCAATAATCTGAGAGTAAATTGGAATTCCGATAATCCGTCGTGAGATACAATCAAAAATTTGAAGGCCGATTTTAAAAATTCAAAATCGCTGATCAAATATGAAAAAAAAGAAAATTTTATTTTCATCAGAAACCTTACCTTTTTTTCTTAAAAGTTTTAGGAATGATAGGTACTAATATATTCTACTCACTATAAACGCATTTGGCATTTTTTTGTTTTTCGGGAGAAAAAAATTATTATTACTTTTTCAAAATCTTTCCCCTTTTGCAATTTTTGAGATGTAAAGTTTATTCATTCCAGTTTTCAAGTTTTTTTTTTTAATTTTTCCGATGCGCTTGAGAAAAACGAAGAAACAATGAAAATTTGTAATGCTATTTCGATTTTTTTGAAAAATTAAAACACCAAATTTTCTCTAATTACAAATTTAAAAATTATTTTTTTCTACCTTTTTTCATTGCAATTTTCAGAATAAATAAATGAATAATAAATACATGAGAAATAAATATTAAATAAATGAATAATAAGTAAATACATAATAAATAAATCATAAATTATTATATTAATAAGTAATAAACTAATAATAAATCAAGATACATTTTTAGGATCTGTTTTTAGGAGTGGTAGGTAATATATACTTTTATGAATAGTTTTGGACACATTATATCTTAATTTTCAATGAAATAACATTTTTCTGATTTTAAGTAAAACGTAAGAGCAAAATACTGTAAATGCGCAGAGAGCAGTCAGAAAAAATGGAAATTCATTTTTCTAGTAATGCAAATATATAACAAGTTACAAATTTTTTTCATCTCTTCTTTAAAACCTCATTAACAAAAAATCGAAAAAGCTTGACCATTTTGTATTCTTTTTTTGGGTTTCTCATCAGTTTATAAAGAGCGAAAGAAACATAATAAACTGAGAGAAGAATAACTTGGAAATCTGAAAAATTACAAAAAGCGCAAGGTTTTGAAGGAAAAGAAATAATATTTTTCACCTAAAAATAAAAAAAATAAAAAAAAACGGAAATGGCTTAATGGTATACTTACTATACTTACCTAAAAAAAACATGTGAAAGTTATGATAAGTAGACTATATTAGTACCTCTTTTTGGTAAAGTTTCAGAAGTAAATAAGGGATTTTTAGAAAAAATTTGCTTTCTCATTTTGACAAAAATTAAAATAACATTACCATTTTGCGCTATTTTTTTATTTATTTATGAATTGTGAAAGAGTGCAAACAACTGGATAAACTGAAACACGAAAAACCTTAATATTTCGAAACTTGCAAAAATGGCACGCATTTGAATGTGAAATTTGCACACACAAAACTAGTTCTACCTCTAAAATTTTAAAATAACCGTGAACAATTTCAAAATGTCGCTCTGTTAATTTGAAAAAGACAATTTTTATTGACACTTTTCCCCAAATTTTTAATTTTTTCAATTAAAAACTAGTGGTTATACTTATCTTACTTATTGAATAATTTTTTTTTTCATTTCCGTCTTAAAAAATAATCCCCTCAGTGAAGTCCGCCTTCAGTTCCATAATACCGTCCTGTTAATAATAGTTATCTTTTAATTACTTCATTAAATACTCGACCAGTAATAATTGATAAGAATTAGTCACAATTTTTCCAGATTAAATATTACGAGGACATTCCGAAAAGGGAAAGACTGAGAAATATGAAAGATATTTCTAGTAAAAAGGAAATAACCGTACCCTGATCCCTAGCAGTAAAAGGCTCCTGATGAACAGAGACAGGATGCGCCTGGGGAATTTAAAGGGTAGGCGAAACGCTGTACTCGAAACAATGAAAGGAGGGAAAACCAATCGGGAGAGGATGCCGAGGGGTCGTCAACCCCTGAGGATTATTAATCAGGCGTACAATTGAGTTTACGGAAGTTTAAGCCGCATTTCCGGAGAACTCGCTTGGGCCTGTCTCTTGCACATTTTTCTATCTTGGTTTCTTTTTTCTCCCCAGAAATAATTCTGCAACGCTAATTGGAATAATCCACGTGCCACCGGAAAATCTGTCCTTCTCAGTTTTATTCCTCCCTTTTCCGCCCTCTGTCCTCGATCTCTAAATGCCAGTAAAAATAATTAAAAATGGAATCTCCGTTCTGAAATGCGGATCGCAAGAATTCTAGCTACGTGAAGAAAAGACGAATAAGAAATGGGAAAGCTTTGTTCGAGAGAAAGATTCCAAAAAGGATCTGTTTGAGAAAAGAATGCATCTTCCTTAACCAGAGAAGTTTCTCAGGAATTTTCTCGAATGACCTTTTTTTAATTTTCGTTTTTATCCTTGAGAAAGAGAGCTTCAGAATATGAGAGAGAACAAGGTTGGGAAAAGAAGATCACTTTTTTATTTATGCAAAAGCAGACTTCAGATACCAAAATGCTCGCATAAGAGGGGAAATAGGGTGACTTTTCACGAAAATTTAGGAATAAAAATTCTTTTCAATATAATTAATATATAGATACCCTATTTTTCCAGTTGAAATAGAATTTTCAACAACAAAAAAAGGAATTTTCAACCCAAAAAGAAGAATGTTCAACAAAAGAGATGAATTTTCGACAACAAAAATTATTGATCTTTAACCAAGTAGTTGTCTCTATTCTATCATGAGATGAGTTTTCCACCCAAAAGGGATAATTTTCTAGCCAGAAATACGAATTTTCAACAAAATAGTTGAGATTTTCAGCTAAAAGGTCGAATATTTTATAAAAAATTTGACTTGCTAACCCGAAATCATGAATTTTCAACAAAAAAGTTAGTTTTTAAATAAGAAAGATGAATTAATTTTGAATCAAAAAGATGAATTTTCTAATCAAAAAGACGAATTTTCAATTAAGCAGTTGAATCTGTGACAAAAAAGGTGAAGTTTGAACCTAAAAAGACAAATTTTCAACAAAAAAGTTCATTTTCATCAAAAAAGATGATTTTTAACCAAATAGTTGGATTTTCAACCTACAAAGATGATTCCTCAACTAAATCGTATTCTAGAAAGTCAGTTGAATTTTTAACGAAGAAAGATGAATTTTCAAACAATATATTATATTTTTCTATCCAGGAATACGAATTTTCAACAAAAAAGTTGAATTTTTTTAACAAAAAAAATGGATTTTCTACCAAAAGAGATCAATTTTCAACACAAAAAGACGAATTTTCAAAAAAATAGTTGAGGTTTTCAGCTAAAAAGTCGAATATTTTAGAAAAAATTGACTTGCTTATCCGAAATCATGAATTCTCAACAAAAAAGTTAATTTTTAAATAAGAAAGGTGAATGAATTTCAAATCAGAAAGATGAATTTTCCATCCAAAAATACGAATTTTCAATTAACCAGTTGAATCTTTGACAAAAAAAGTGAATTTTGAACCTAAAAGCCAAGCTTTCAACAAAAAAGTTGATTTTTATCAAAAAAGATCATTTTTAACCAAATAGTTGAATTTTCAACCTACAAAGATGAATCTTCAACTAAATTGTCGAACTTTCGAACAAAAAAGATTACATTTTCACCAGAAACTGTTGGACTTTCAACTGAATAGTTCAATTTTCAAGCCAAAAAGATGAATATTTTAGAAAGTCAGTTGGATTTTTAACGAAGAAACATGAATTTTCAAACAAAAAATACGATTGTTTACCAAAATAGGTGAATTTTCAACGAAATATTGAGACTTTCAGTTAAAATAGTCAAATTAAACAACCCAGTGGAGACGAAATTTAAGAACGTGATTGGACGAATTCTGGTCTAAAAATATTGTAGTACATTTTTTTATTAAAAAGAACTAACTTTCAACCATGAAAAATGAATTCCCAATGAAAAAATTTGCCTTTTTTACCGAAAGATGAATTTTGAATCCAAATGAAAGAATAGTAGAATTCTTCACCACATTAGATAAATTCTGGACAAAAATATAATAGTAGACTTTCCAATAAAAAATAATTAACTTTCAACCAAAAAAGATGAACATTCAAACAAAAAGATGACTTTTCTACCAAAAGATGAATTTTTAATCCAAAAGGACAAAGATTCTATCTTAATAGGCGAACGTCCCACAAAATAGTTGAATCCTCAATAAAATAATGAAATTTTCAACCAAATAATATAATTTATAACTGAAAAAGACGAGTTCTAAACCAGAAATATGAAACTAGACTTTTTGAGTGAAAAGAAATAACTTGCAACCAAAAAAGATGAATTTCTACTAAACGAGTTGAATTTTCTACAAAATAATGCAAATCTCAACCAAATTTCTGAATTTTTAACCAAAAATATAATAGTAGGGGAGTGTCGTACAGCTCCCTATACATTCCAATCAAAAAGAATTTACATAAAACCAAAAGTAGTTGAATTTTCCAATTATTATCTTCCCTTTAGGGTTTGATAGTGGAGTAAACAAAGTTTCAGGAAATGTTAAATACTTTATCAAGTGTGTTCATCAAACATGAGGAGAGCTTTTTGGAAAGCTTTCTATTTTGCATTCATGAATTATTTCCCAGGATTCAATATTTAACGGGATTTCGTAGATAGTCGGACTAGAGGTGAAACTGAAGTGAAGAAAGAGATTCCTAGTAAGTACCAGCTCGAGAGTCTGTAGAATCATCCAATAATTTCCTTAAGAGTTGTCTGTCTTAAGGAAGAGAAATTGATTTTTTTTTGAAT